>OX375869.1:8689770-8845585 GCA_947359475.1 Heligmosomoides polygyrus bakeri
TTGTTAACTGAAATTCCGGATCATGTCGCGAATATGGGCAGCATTAGGAGGCGGTAGTGCGCCAGGCAATCATAACCGAGCAGAGACGGAACACACGCCAACCGACCACCGACCGAACACACGCCAGCCAATCAGAATACTCGGATCGTACATCCC
Organism: Heligmosomoides polygyrus bakeri; assembly: GCA_947359475.1. Lineage (NCBI taxonomy): Eukaryota > Metazoa > Nematoda > Chromadorea > Rhabditida > Heligmosomidae > Heligmosomoides > Heligmosomoides polygyrus. The sequence goes on from OX375869.1 coordinate 8,689,927, forward strand.
TGTCTAAATGGCATCCCAATAAGGGACAATCTAATTGGTTGACGAGCTCACAACCCCTAATGCTGCCCATCTTCACAACATGTTCCGAAATTCCTCCCACCTATGGGCAAATTTCATAGGACGAGCAGTTCAGTTCCCATTTCACCGCAAGTTCACCCGCAGTTGACTAGTTGACCACGAACAGCCAGATTCATCAACCGTTTACCGCCTTCTAACGGTGAAAATACCACTAAGACCTGTGATGTGGCATTCATCAGCACCAGGATTGGCGGTATTTTCACCGTGAGAGGGCGGCGAGCTGTTGATGAATCTGGCCCCTGGTGTATCAGAATTACCTCGGTGTGGTCCGTCGATCTATACCTAGGTCAAGTTATCCCCACGAAAGATGTTGAAAACGTTGACGAAGAGGATTAGCCATTGACCCTGCGACGACTATGACATTTCGAGAGTCCCGAGGGCCCTCAGGCTTGACTAATTTGCGGGGGCGGCGTGGGCCACTATGAAAATGAGAGTGAAAGACCAACGAGGTGGCTGGCGGTGACCGCGTGAGGGTCCGTAGAGCTCTGTTGACTTGCACCAGACGAGACTCTGAGCCGACTTCCAGCCAGGGAGCGCCGTCTGGGACCTCATTAAAGGGATAGGGAGCACATCGTTCTGGCCGTTTCTGGCCGTGGACGCGACGGCTACAAGGGCCAGTAAGTTTTGATTAGGCGGAAAATACGCTCTAATTCGAATCACTCCCCTTCCCCTCAGAGCGTTCAGAGATCACTGGCCGGAAACGGAACTTGGTGGGAGGAGAAAGCGGAGATTCCGGAGCGAGCAGGAAGTGGTGAGTCGACGCTGAAGCGGTAAGCCAGAACAGAGCCACTGCCAGGGGAACTGACTAATGGCTTTAAATTAAGACGCGCCGCCGCCGCTGGGTGGAACACTGCAACCGACGACGCGATGGTGTGGCGGAGGAAATGAGTTCCAGGGTTTCGTGACGGCCGCTCGCTTAGAAATCCAATAGAGGTCCTTTTGTCTCCGGGGAAGAGCAAAAAACTCCTCGCACTCGCTCTGAGTAATGAGCAGAATCCTTGGAAAAGATAAAGAATTAAAAACGGATAGGGCCCGAGGAAGATATCAGACTTGTCTGAGGAGGATAAAACACAGACTTGTCCATGGGCTGACCACCACAAGTCATTGTTTTGGCAAAAAACGCGTTCAAGTTGGCTGCTCTAGATCCCATAGAAGTGAAATGCATGGCGCAATCCAAGCAGAGATTGATCGAAGTCTTTCGTTTTATAAAGGATAAAAAGGATAAAGGACGGCGTTACTCAATCCCTTCTGGGATGCGCCAGCGCATTCTACTTCTACGGGATGTCGTGGAGGCGACATGAATGCGTATTTGGCCATACAATGACTTGCGGTGGCCAGCCGATGAACAAGTCAGCGCTTTATCCTTCCCAGACAAGTCTGGTACCAACTCACCGACCCCGGAGGGATGGAAGGCTTGGTTGGCCTGGGCGGGAAATCCGAACCAGGAACCTGGTATCGGGTGCACGCGACAGTCGCGCCTCCACCGACTGCGCTACACGCGCCCTTCGTTTTATAGCGTATTATAAAAACGCTTGATTTCTTGATTGTGAAACTGTTTTCACTAGTTTTAATCGCATTCTGCTGTTCAAATCCTCTGATGTTTAAAAATTGTAATAAAAAGATAGAGGATAAAGGGCGGGGTTATTCAATCCCTTTTGGGATGCGCCACGCATTCTACTTGTACGGGATTTCGTGGAGACAATTAAAATGCGTATTTGGTCTATACAATGATTGGCGGTGGACTGTTGATGAACAAACCAGCGCTTTATGCCGCAAAATATAAGTAAAATAATCTTTTTTTCACATTATAATAATAGTATGAATTCAACGCTCGTTACCATCTCTACTTAATTAATAATTTTAATAATAATATTCAAAATTAATAGTTAATTAATAGATTAGTTAATAAATCAGTGTTTTAGTATTTAAAAAATAAAATAAAAATAAAGTAAGTGTCGGAGAGAAAAACTGGACACCAGTCATCCTATCCCAATGACCAATATTTTCGACTAGCAATTCTGAGCAAAAGTCAACATATCGATCGATACCGATTAAGAACTCTTTTCATCAGCCAACGATAGGTTTATTTTCGAACTAATGCTTCCATACAAAAATCTAATCCCACTTCAAACATCCGTCCTAGACAGGAATTGATATAACGGTATTGATTAGCCAATCGATGGTGGCGATGTCCGTTCCTCCACGTGGTGCCACTGGAAACTGTTCGCTCTGCGAGCTAAGCCGATCACGGACATTCGATTGCAGGCGACAGGCCCTTGTGACAGGCCGGCCTACGAAGACCCATGTCACATCACATGGTGTATGACAGCTCAAGTGTTTCGAGATAGTGCTACGGCGTCCGCGGGAGCCGACGCGCACTCGCAAAGCCCGGCGAGTGTGGAAAGTATGCGAGGGTCCCTGATGCGAGGACGGCATCGGGGGGCAACTGAGTTAGTCCGAAAGTCCCGTAACGTAAGCAGGACCCGCGTGGCTACGCTGAATGTGGGTACGTTGACGGGCCGCTCGTGCGAGTTGGTTGAAGCACTGGAGCGTAGAAGAGTTGATTTCTGTGCGGTGCAGGAGACGAGGTGGTCCTGCCGCAAGTCAAGGGACATAAGACGAGGCTTCAAGGCCGTTCTATGTGGAAGTCCCAGGACCACCAGTGGTGTCGGAATAATCGTCTCCGAACGATTTCGTGACTCGATTGTAAGCGTCGAGCGCTTTGACGATCGATTGATGAAGATCGTTGTCGCCGCGAAGGAGCGACTCTATCACTTCTTCTCTGCGTATGCTCCGCAGACTGGCTGCTCGGATCAAGCCAAGGAAGAGTTTTGGAGCCTGCTTGATGAGAAGACAGCAGAAGTACCGTCGAAAGATGTCATCATAGTCGCTGGTGACCTCAACGGGCACGTCGGCGCGACGAAAGACGGGTACGGCTGTCATGGTGGGTTCGGATACGGGTCGCGTAACGCAGATGGTGAGCGTATCCTTGAATATGCGGAATCGCACAACCTCACCATAGTGAACACCGTATTTCGCAAACGCGATTCCCACCTCATCTCGTTCTATAGTGGGAACACCAGGACTCAGATAGACTTTGTCCTTGTGAAGGATCGAGACCGAAGTCTTGTCACAGACGCGAAGGTCGTGCCGTATGAGACGGTCGCCCCACAGCATCGACCGCTGATCTGTACTTTAAAGATCGCCCCTCCGAGGCTGAAGCAGGTCGAGCGATGCGGTGCACCAAGAATCAAGTGGTGGCGAATGAAAGAGAAGGAAGCAGCTGTGATTTCTCGCGTGCGGTTACCGACAGTGACAACTGTCGACGAAACTTGGGAGAAGGCCACCGACGCGATTCGTCACGCTGCACGGTCGGAGCTCGGCATCACGAAGCCTGGACGACGGAAGGTCGACAAGCAGGCCTGGCTGTGGACAGATGACGTGAAAGCCAAAGTTCGAGAGAAGAAGACGCTATATCACGTGTTTCTCGGCGAAAAGACAGCCGATAACTGGCGGAAGTACCAAGAAGCGAAGAAAGCTGCAAAGAAGGCAGTGGCTGTTGCAAAAGCCACTCATTATGGAGATGTCAACGAGAAGCTCGAGTCGCGCGATGGTGAGCGGTATCTGTACCGACTCGCAAAGAATCGCCATCGCCAGACCGAGGACGTCGAGAAGTTCTTCGGCATCAATGATGATGCCATCTTCTTATGGACCGCAAGAAGGCATTGAAGCGATGGCGCGATTACTTTGAGGAAATCTCTACAGTAGAATTTCCTCATCCAGCCATCCCCTCAACGGCTCCAACCCACGGCCCCGTTCAGAAGATCACCGTGGAGGAGATTGAAGCGGCTTTGAAGAAGATGAGGCCAGGCAAAGCGACTGGGCCCGACGACGTGGCAGCAGAACTGTGGAAGTCGAAGTTTTGGTACCCTGCTGAATGGTTGGCGAAGTTCTTTAATCAGGTTGTATGTATGTATGTATGTTTATTACATGGGTGACCATGTAGAAAAAAAAATGCCTGAGTAGCGAACACATAACACAACACATCAACTCAAAAGGTATTCGAAGTAATACCAAAATCGAAAATAACAACAAAAAAACGACAAAAAATGGGCAAATAGGTGGCTGTAAGACTGGAACTGATATCAATTATTTGTTATTTAATCTTTCAGATAGTTATCTACCTGCTTCTTGAATGTGCGAAAGCATAATGCAACCTGCTGCTTCCTGCTGAATTTACCAAATTCTGTGCCTGCTCTGTTTACGAAAAAAAATTTTCTTACGTTTCTCTTGGCCTTTGGTAGAAATACTTTCCAAGCTCCCCCTCGCGTGCGTGATGGTTTTAAGTTAAATAACTCGTTGACTTTACATTCTGTCGGGCAGTATATGATTTTATATAACATTAAAAGGTCATTCCTCACTCTTCTCTTGGCTAAGGATTGGAGTCCAAAATTGATATTTCTCGTCGCACCATCTGGGATAAGGTCATATGTAAACCCTAGAGATCTAATCATCAGTTTCCTCGTAAAACTGTTTTGAACGCTTTCTAACTTCGAAATCGATTTTTTCTTGAAGGGACAGAATACCACCGTACCATATTCCAGGACTGGGCGGACGTAAGTTTTATACGCTTGCAAAAGTACTTCATGTTTGCGAGTCGATAGAGCTCTGAAGATGTTATATATCAATCGGGTTGCTTTGGTGGCAATATATTCACAGTGGCTATCAAAACTCAGATCCTCGCTCACTATAAACCCAAGATCTCTGACGCTGGTTGCTGAACTAACTGTTACGCCTCCGATATTGTAAGAAAAACGAGCATTTCGTGGTCCTAAATGCAGAACATGGGATTTCTCTTCAGACAGAGGCAATCCCCATCTTCCAGACCACGAAGCTACCGCGTCTATCCCATTTTGGAGTGCCTCCCGAGAAGTCGAGTCAGATACGACATGGTACAGCTTTAAGTCGTCAGCAAATGCACAGCATTTCACTCCCGTCTCGCATGCTAATTTAGGGAGATCGTAAGTGAAAATGTTAAACAATACCGGTGACAGCACGCATCCTTGGGGCACCCCAGAAAGTACTGATCTTGGACGCGAATAGCAAGAATTAACCCTTACCTGAAAGGTTCGATCATCAATGAAGTCTGCAATCCAGGCTATGATCCTTGGGTGAATCCCAACCTCATACATTCTGCTTAGAAGTAGTTTATGACTGACACGGTCGAATGCTTTTGCGAAGTCAAAATACACTACATCTACAGCGTTACCTTTATCTACAGAGGAAGTCCAGTCATTGAGACATTGCAGCATGGCAGTGATAGTTGACCTTCCTTTCTGGAAACCGTGTTGGTTTGTTGAGATTATGCAGTTATCGCTTAGATGGTTGACGATCTTTTTCTTCAAAAGCTTCTCAAACAGTCTGGCCAGGATAGAAGTTATGCTCACTGGCCGAAAGTTTTTTGGACAGTCGTATGGCGGTTTCTTTGGCAACGGGGTAACATATGACATTTTCCATCTTCGCGGCACTTTGGCATGCATAAAACTAAGGTTAAAGATGAATTCGAGGGGTGTTGCTATCACTTCCGCAACGGCTTGAAAGAATGACAACGGGATATGATCAGGTGTAAGAGATGATGACTTTGGCCATTTGGAAAGTAATTCAAGGATGTCTTCTCTTCTACACCAGAAGGAATCATTCATAACCGGAAAGCTCTGTTGTCTTTGGAGACAACATTCATCCTTTGGGATAGAAAAAACTTGCTCAAATGTGTCGGCTAATAGCTCGGCTTTTTCCTGGTCACCTCTTGCTATGTAACTTCCAGGTCCACTAAGGACTCCTAGTCTCGATTTGAATTGTATCCTACCGCTTAGATATTTAAAAAATTCTCTTTTATTCCCGCTTTCTACCACCTTCTTTTCGATGGAGGCGTTATACTTTCTTAGCTTATCTTCGAATTTTTTATTAATCTCTCTAAACTTGGCCCAGTGCTCGGACCGTTCGCTGTCATCATTTGCATTTGCAGCAGCCCATGCGAGTGACTTCCTCTTGTGCAAGGATACTAGGTAGCCGGGTAGCCTTGTTTTTCCGAGTGGAACTCCAACATAGGGTACAAAAAGTTCAATACTATGCTGTAAGATGGCCAGAAAAAGTTCATATTTGTCGCTGATACTATCTGCCATTGATAGAGACCCAAACCAGTCGACATTGCTCAGATATGCTCGAATCCCATCGTAGTCGGCAAGTTTAAAATTCCTTTTGTAAATAACCGTTTGTTCTGTCGGCAGGTTAAGAACTGTTTCGAATTTCACTGACCCGTGGTCGCTATTGCCAATAGGACATTCACTTGCGACATTGAAAATTAATTGATCAGCATTAGTAAGAACTAAGTCTAAGATGTTATCACCTAATGTTGGCCCTTTAACCAATTGTTTTAGGCCGTAGTGGCAACATAACTCAAGAAACTTCTTTTGGTGCTGAAGAAGAGTGATCATCACACCTAGTAAGTGTGGTCTCGTTCCATTTAATGTCGGGCAAATTGAAATCACCACATATTATACATGGGTGGTTGCAAGACAGTAGGTCCCCCAACGCCTTCCACAACTGATCAGAAGAGGTGGCAAGACAAGCAGGCGTGCGATAAACTACTACCCAGCGAACTGTAACACCTTCCATTGCTGTGTCGATACATAAAAGTTCATAGCCCATAGTTACCGATTCCATAAAAATTTCACGTGGGCAAAGAGTCCTTCTAGCCAAAATGGCAACTCCACCGCCTTTCTTCAAATTACGATCACACCTAAACACGTCGTACTCTTTGCACCAGTCACCCAGAAGAGAGCTTGTATCAACAGCGGGTTGGAGCCAAGTTTCGGTTAGAGCAAGCACAGAGACATTGGAATTGTTCAGCAAAAATAGTAGGCCATTTATGTTTTTTGACATAGACCGTATGTTAGCCAGATAACATATTGATCTAACGTTTGGTTTGCGAAATCGCCGGTTACAACCACCTAGTTTCCCGAGGGCAACAGCGGACTTTGGCTTTGAACACGGCCTTCATCAACAACAGTACGAGTGACGGCGGTCTGAGTAGACATAGCACTGTTATTCATCAATGGCTTTTCATGATTGAAGTTCCTCTCACCAGGAGGCAAGGAAGGACGAACATAGACCCCTTTCTGGGGGAAAAACCTCAACTGAGATTTACGTTTGAGTATCAGCCTTTGGAATTGGCTTGATGGTAAAACTACTTTAAGCAACCTAGGGGCGGCCCATGCGGTAGAGGGTTTTGGGAAAACAAGCTATATCGAGAAAGTCAAGCAATGACATCACGCAGTCCCAATCATGGTTGATATTATCATAAGCACTACGAGAACGAGATTCAGGAACTCCTTTTACAACGATGCTGCGTTTAAAGTCGGGATCACTGATGAGAGAGTCATTGTCGAGAGCATTATGTGAAGTAACAGGAGGAGAGATGTTGGAAGGTGGCGAGACAGGATTTTTACTAATAGACAGCAACTCCTCAATTCTCAATTTGAGTAATGAGTTCTCTTCCCTGAGTTTCTTGTTCTCCTCCAGTATCGCATCATTTCGTCGACTCATTTCGGCGAGCTCCTTCCTGGTTTCCAATAGTTCCTTCCTCGTTTCGGCTAGTGCGTCGATCATGATCTGGACATACGACGGCACGTCCTTAGCAGAGACCATGCAGAGGCGATCCATCGCCGAATTAGCGCCCTGGGCTGATGACGGAGAGTGGCAGACACGAGCGCGTTTTGCTGGAACTGAAGAGGACCGAGGAGACGAAAGCATGACGAGTGAATGAGGTTGTGGCGGAGAAAAAAGTGCCTGAGAGTTGGCGCCAAAGTACGACGATTCCGATTTGGAAGAAGAAGGGCAGTCCTGCAGACTGCTCCAATTACCGTCCGATTCGCTTGCTTTCGCACAGCATGAAGATCTTTGAGCGAATTATCGACGGACGAATTCGTGACATCGTCCAGCTGTCCAGCAATCAGTGCGGCTTCGTGGCTGGCTGTGGCACCATTGATGCCATTCACGCCGCCCGACTCCTGATAGAGAAGCATCGCGAGAAACAGAAGTCGGTGCATATCGCCTTTCTCGACTTAGAGAAGGCCTTTGACCGCGTACCGCGTGAAGTGATATGGTACGCCTTGCGACATCATGGAGTTCCTGAAGAGCTCATAGAGTGGGTGCGAATTCTCTACTCTTGTCCAAAGAGTCGAGTTCAAGCTGCAGCTGGAACCTCGATGGAGTTTCCCATCTCTGTCGGGGTACATCAGGGTTCTGCGCTTTCCCCACTCCTCTTTGTTGTCGTCATGGATGCCATCACTCGAGATCTTCAGAACCCCGTCCCTTGGACGTTGCTTTATGCTGATGACGTAATGCTCGCTAGCGAAGATAAAGATGAACTCGAACGAGAGGTGCAAGCTTGGTGTGATCGCTTGGAGCGGTTTGGACTCAAATTGAACGTGAAGAAGACCGAATATCTAACGACGGATGTTACTGAGTCCAGCTCCATCAAGGTTAACGGTATCGAGCTCCCACGCACTTCGGTCTTTAAGTACCTGGGATCAGCAGTCACGTCTGACGGCAAACTGATGATTGAAGTGAATTCACGCGTGAGTGCAGCTTGGTCCAAGTGGCGCTCGTTGACTGGGGTGCTCTGCGATAGGAAGATACCGGAGCGCTTGAAGTCGAAGATATACAGAGCAGTCGTCCGGCCAGTAGCGATGTACGGCGCTGAGTGTTGGCCTGCGACCAGGGAAGTTGAAACGCGCCTCAGCGTCATGGAGACGAAGATGCTGCGCTGGACGGCTGGAGTCACGCGCATGGACCGCATCCGAAATGATGCTATTCGGCAGAAGTTCGGTGTCGCGCCGATAGCCGACAAGATGCGCGAAGCTCGCTTGCGATGGTACGGCCACGTTCTGCGTGGAAAGGAAGACAGCGTCCGCAAGATAGGCCTTAACTTCGAGGTAATTGGAAAGCGGCCTAGAGGGCGCCCGAAGCAGCGCTGGGCTGATACGTTACATGCGGACTTGAAGATTACTGGTGTTTACCCTGATCTAGCGCTGGATCGGGAAAGGTGGCGTCATAACACCAGAATAGCGGACCCCGCTACGATGCGGGACAAACGCTGACGAAGAAGAAGAAGAAGAAGATTAGCCAATCGATATTCTTTTGTAGTTGTCTGTTGCTCATCACTTCCGCCCTCTCCAATGGCCATTTCTTTCCAAAAGTGGTGAAAGAAAGAAAAGAAAAGAAATTCGCATGCATAAAATATCGATCGATATTGATTGAACATTCAATAGTGTTTGGGCATTGTGAAGTTTGCCCACTATTTATCAAGCTCGAAAGCACTTCCCAGTAAAAACGTCTGCTTTTACATTGCTAAAAAATTACTAAAGTAAACACTTTTGACATTTTTCATTACTAAAATAGTACGAACACAGACTCCGTGCTCTAAAAAATAACATTTTTATTGAACAAAAATAAAAGAAGGTGCCCGTAGGCGATAGAAATATTAGACACAGCTCATCATAATTTAAGGACTACTACTACATACTGGCAAATCGAGATAAAAATAAAAAACCGATCGATATTGGTTAAATGATGAAGACAATTTCAGCATTGTAAATTCGGTACATTGGACAGCACCGGGGTTTACTCCCAAAGGGACATTTTTGTACTGAAATCGATATATCGATCGGTATTGATTAACTTAATCGATCGTCTTTTGTAGGGGTCCACGGTTCATCACTTTCGCATTATTCCTTCTCCAATGGCCATTTCTCTTCCCAAAAGCGATGAAATAAATAAAACAAAATAAAAAATTCAAATGGGTAAAAGACCTAGAAGAGAATCAGCAATATACAACAGTGAGTGAAATATTAAAAATGCAAAATTCAAGCAACTAAGAAAGTATTAGAAAAACCTTCTTTTCATAGTTGAATTCAACCAAGGCAAATTCAACTTCTCGAAAGTTTCTCGTATTTTAAATTATAATTTGAAAGATTAGCACTAGTCATTAATATGCCCTACATGAGAGAGGGGGGGGGGGAGAACACAGCAGACCAATCAGACAGTGCGTGTCTGGAGAGGTGTAGAGAGACGGTCTGGCATTGGCTGACACGTGCATGGTTGATGCTCTGATTGGCTGTAATTAGCTAATTAGCACAAAATACACTGATTTCACAAGTGTCCAATTTTGCATTTTACGCGTCAAATTGAGCACTCTTCCAAGCAAGCTTGGCTCTTTTGAAATTAAGCGTAACATCTTCCAAATGGAAACGAGTATATTTCAGACCGAATTAGAAACTCTCCGAAAAGGTTAGAATAGAATAATAATTTTTCGTGAAAATGTATCATGACTTTCTTTGAAACTCTTCAACTCGTTTTCGTATGGAGGATGTTCAATTTGGTTTCAAAAGCATCAAGCTTACTGAACAGAGGGTCCAATTTGGTTTTAAAAATATCGAATTTGACAGAAAAAACTGTAAAAAATAGATCTACGGTGGCAAGTTCCTAATACTGTAGCACAGTAGTATGGTGTAGTAATGTGAGACAAAAGCCGAAGCAGCAGAAGTAGAAGAGATCGAAGCGATGGGGTTTTCGCGGCTCGTGACGGGAAAAGTAGAACGCGTACGCGCCGCGCATTCAAAAAGAAGCCGTGTTGATTGAGTTGCAGCAACGACTTGACCTGCTTTCATCGAATGAGTTCCTCAATTGACGACTGTCTACTATCCATCTTATCGTGCAGCAAACAAGGTAATAAACCACTAGGGGTTTGATTAATTGTTGCAAATGGATTCAATATTATAATAAATAAGGTTTTTGGATATGTCCTAGAAGGGATCTCCCTAACATACGCCTCAGAGACCTGGGCTATACGAAATCAGGATGACATGCGATCAGCGTCGCGCAGCGTGGAATCGAGAGGACGATGCTCGGAGTGACACGACTCACCCAAGTGAGAGAAGGCCTCCGGAGTTCTGAGCTTCGCCGACGTTCGAAGATCAGAGACGCTGTCGCGTGGGCCAAGTTGTCGAAAATTAGGTGGGCCGGCCACGTAATGCGCTTCGCAGACACCCGCTGGACGAGAGCCGTCACCGACTGGATTCCGCGGGATGTCAAGAGAACACCTGGACGCCCACCAACGCGTTGGTCGGACTTCTTCGTGAAAGCCCTGAACGACGGATATGACACTCTTTGTGTCCCTCGAGCGAGGAGGATCCATTGGAGCACTCTGGCACGCGACAGAGACGAATGGAGACGCTGCTGGCGCCCGCTCGAGCAAGTCGATGATCAACGGGACAACAGGTGATACAGGTGATCCTAGGAGGGGGAGGCACTTCACTCAGTCTTTTTGACAACCGCTTAAAATTAAAAGTGCACTTATTTAAAGAGACTATTCATTGAGATAGTCGACAGGGGGACATTTTCATGCAAATTCCTACCAGACACGTTAAAGTTTGTTTCACTTTTCTTGCTATGCCCCCCACCCTCCCCCGATTAGGATAAATTCGAAGTTTTAAGGGGTAGAATATTTGTAGTAGTACCAAGTAGGAGTAGTAAGTAGTATTACGGAGCGTAGCCCTTCTCCGACGACACAATTCCATATAGGCTCATAAATCGTTCTCCTTTCACTGCGATGAATGGTCTACGTTTGATGGACGTTCATCGTGGATTTATTCTCTGAAGAAAAGACGGTGTGACGAGAGGCTTATAACTGACTAAAAATCAACCTTATAGTCCTTCTTCACTGCTCAGAAGAATCTCTCTAAAGAAGTGGCGGCTGACATAGCAGAGAGTAATGGGGCTTTAGAATAAAGTTTCCTCGAAGAGTTACCAGAAAGTGTCAGCAGTAGGCTAGATTCGAGAGCTTGCAGAGTTAGAAGAGCTTATTCCAAGTCATCGAAAATTAGGTGGGCCGGCCATGTAATGCGCTTCGCACACACCCGCTGGACGAGAGCCACCACCGACTGGATTCCGCGGGATGTCAAGAGAACACCAAGACGCCCAATCAACGCGTTGGTCGGACTTGTTCGTGAAAGTCTTGAACGAACGACATGACGGTCCTCGTGTTCCTCGAACAAGGAGGACCCATTGGAGCACTCTGGCACGCGACAGGGACGGATAGAGACGCTACTGGCGCCAGCCAACGGAATAGGTGATATGGGTGATTCCAATTTTCCAAACAGTGATCATCCAGCATTAAGATAGCGATCCTATTTCGATAGAAAGTAGTTCTAGCAAAAGCTGCGCAAATGAGAAAAGAAAAACTGGATCCTTCGTAGAGTAGAATGTAAAAAAATGAAACAACACGACGAGCTGAACTTAAGCGCAAGAAAACCTTTAAGGAATTCCGGGCAGCAGCTGCTGCAGCGCTCGAATTCATCTCAGGACCCTACTCGTCGACCTAGAAGAAGACAACGTAGGTGACCTACCGGTTTCTGAGTGGTGTGGTCGAGAATCTTCCGCATCCACGTCCTCAACTTGTGAATGTTGTGACTCTCGCAGTGATCGAGCATGAAGAACAGCGGCTTGACCAGTGACGGGAACAGCTCGTGCGAGTCGAATAGCTGCTCGTTGAATCGAGGCAGCACCCGTGAGAACCAGATATTCTGAAAATCAGTCGACCGAATAACATGTCGTCAATGTGGCCTACATGGATAGGAGTGCGACTCCTTAGAGCAATCAGTATGCAAGTCAGAAGCTGAATTTTACATTCGGCATAATTTTACGGTATTCTACCGTATTCTATTATTGTACACCGACAATGGAAGGGCCGACAGCGTATTATTTTAAAGGTCCAAATCATGACCAGAAGAAGCGGCTAGATGACCAGAAGAAGCGCCACGTGCAGCGGAGTTGCGGGCATACGTCGTTGCTCCTATCGTAATGGAAACAGCGAATCGTGGTGTCCTACTTGCGTTGTTGAACCGGTGCCTCATTGGCTGCCACGGTCACTGTGGAGCAACGGCGTGTTCCCGCACCCTCGCAGGGCATCTTCGCGACATGAACCAGCGGCACTAAAATCAGTGGGGAAAGCGACTCACTTCGGGAATCACTGGCAGAGCTGCGCACAACGTTTGACCGAGGAAATGCGCCTTCTGTGAAGGATCGAACACCTGCGAGATGTCGTCGAGTTGTCGTAGAGCAGATAACGCTGGATCGTCGAAGTGTTTGATCTGAATAAGAGAAAAAATCAGAATTCCTGCTGCCAAAAATAAATAGCGAACACTCAAAAGGAAATACAAATTATAAAAGTTATAACTTCCCATATATCTAAAATTAGAGCATTTTCATTTTTTGTTTAGAAGACAAGATGTTTTGATAGAAAGACTCAGATAGGTTGTGGTCGACAGAAGCATAAATCAAGCGTAGAAAAATCATATTTACATTTCCAAAAAGGCTACTATTTCAATTTTTAAAAGGTATCGATGAGGGAACATGCTGAAAAAATGCAGCAAGTCTTGAAAACCCTGCTAAAGAGGGAAATTATGTAATGCTGTATTACAGTACCGCGCATGTCTTTTGGTCAATTCCTGAAAAAGCCGCTTTGGAGCGTTCCAAAGCGGCTTTTTCATATACCTTTCTTTAAAATCAAGCACCTATAAAAAGAACATATATTTGAGCTCAGCAGGCAGAGCTCCATCTTTTGACATATAAATCAATAGAGTTGAACAATGCATATAGGCCGGACATAAACAATCGAGTGGGCGCGAGAGCCTGTAGAGTGACAGTTTGGAGAATTTTATGGAAATCCCCAGACGCCCTAATCAGAAATTGTCTTAAGACTGTCCAGCTTGTCTTTGGAGTGCGCCGTGAACAATGCATATAGAATCGAACCTATCAATCGAGTAGACGCGACTACTCGCAGAGTGAGGTCGAGTGAGCGCGAGAGCCTCTAGAGTGACAGTTTGGGGAATTTTATCGAAATTCCCAGTCGTTCTACTTAAGGAATGCTCCTAGCCTGTCCAGCTGGCCTTTGGAGCGCGCGCGAGTGTGTTCGGAGCGCAATAACTCTATCAAGATCGAATCGTTCCGGCAGCGGCTTGTGGGTTTTGTATTCAGTAGAATGCTTTAGAGGTCCGCGAAAGTACAACGTTATAGCTTCTAAAGAAGTGAAATTACAGCGGCGCGAAAATGCAGGTTAGCCGTGTGTGACACGATTTTTTCCGACTTCAGTCGACCCCTGAAGGAGGAGGCGGAGTGGTAACGGCATGCAAACGAGTATGCTGGCAGAACACTAAAAGCACTTTACGATGACACGCTCGCAACTCCTCAGCTGGCTGAACTGCCTTAGCCTCATCGGCCAATTTAGAGCGGCGTAAGATAGCGGTTAGAGTTTCTTGCGTTCTTACTCACCCAGATTTGAGCTTTCGACTCCCGCAATGGTACCGTTCTTTTTAGCACAAAGAGCTCTATCGAACGGTGTCACTTTCGACCAATTTCAGAAAAATGGATTTTTCGACGATTTCCCATCGAGGACGTGCGCGCTCCAGAGCCTGCACGGACGACGACGTCATAGAAAATCGATATTTTCGAAATTGGCCAAATTTTCTCGTTCAGAATCATCTGGGGGTTATTGTGCGCTGATTACGAATCCAACGCCCGTTTTGAAAATTTGGATGATAGGGAGAAAGGTGAAAACTAAGAACTCAAAAAAAGTTGGAAAGAAAATTTCAACCATAATCACCTGTAATTTTTTATTTGAGTTATCCGGTGTTTTTTATCTGATGGAGTGCAGAGCAATAAGCAAAACCACTTTCAAGTTTTTGCTCTAAAAAATAGGTTTTTCAAAAGTTCAATTTCGACAATTTTTCTTGTTATTGTTGAAATTGGCTTTAATTTGTGACAATTTTATATTTTTTGAAAGACCCAGATAAATTCTGGACTTTAGAAGGCAAGCTGTTTTGATAGAAAGACTCAGATAGGTTGTGGTCGAAAGAAGCATAAATCAAGCGTAGAAAAATCAAGAACTTGAGCGGAAAGCAAAAATTAGTCCCACCCCTCAAAAAAAAACTTTCACGAATTCGAAAAAGTCTAAAACTGTACAGCTTAGTCAAGAAACTTGGCAAAAAATCTAAAAACTGTCGGGGAAAAAGGAGCGACTTGCAAACGTTAGCAAAATTCTTATTAAATACTTGAAAGCTCCCTATAAAAAGCGAAATAAGCGCTATCGCTCCCCTTCTCATTACGTTTTATCTTCAGTTTTTTTTCCAACTTTGCTTCTTTTCTCAATTTTGCCTCATTTTGTGCGGTTAGATAGCAGCAATTACTTGTTCTGTTCTAACTTTGTCTAAAATTCCTGAGTGTGACACGTCTATGCGATGCATTCAATAAATAAATAAGCCTAGTAATAAGCCGTGTACCTAAAAAGTCCTCTTTTTCCGAATCCATCCTCAGCACAACAACACTTCATATTGCACTGCACGCGAACAATCCAACGATTGAGTCTAATATGAGTGCACGGCGTATACTAGAACTAAAACTGAAGTGCACGCGCGAACCCCGTAGCTTATACTGTTACTGAATCGAAAAAGCTGCCATATCGGTAAATTCCGAGGTGATTGCCAGCGTTATTGTAGGGACACGCTTGTCAGCCAATCACATAAGGGTGGTTTCGTGCTTTTCGACGACGATTAGGATTCGAAACAGCCAATGAGGGTTTGTGACTCCACCCTCTAGCACTGCTGTCCGTCATCCCGGAAAGTACCGATCGTGTCTTCTAAAAGACTATAACCAATACAGTTGTCAACTTAACAGTGCGTTGTTCAATTTTTTTCGGTTGTGCAATTTTTTAAAGAGGCGCTTAGTAAAGGTCTTGTGGCTTACCAAGGCGAGCAATTGAACCGTCGGTCGAACCTCCACCTCCAGACTGAGCACTTTGCCCATAGACTCCTTCAGATTGGAGCCCAATTCCTCGGAGATGCAGCTTAACGCTTCGTTCAGCTGAAAATTTTATTCAAATATGTAATTGTGAGAATTTAGAATAGTTCAAGGATTATATAAACTAAGACGTCGGACTGCTTGATATTCTCATTGACTTTGGATATCCTAGGCTTAGTCGAGAAGTCGGATTTGTCTGGGGCGCAAGCACGCGGAGGGTAGATTTTTAAAAACAAAAAGATTTAGGAGATTCTCGGACACGATGCTTTAGAGGTGAAGTGATGCAATTTGATAAACCATATTTTTCTCACATCTCCCTTAATTGTTCGGGAATTCTGCCTTCCTTTCTACACACCTTTCCTACCTTCCTTTTTCTTCTCTTGCACTTATTAGGTTGTAACGAAATAAATGGCACTGAACCACTGTAAATTTAAACAGTTAATGTCTCGGCTTGTAGGCAAGTTTATTAATCGAAATAAAAACCTTCTCATTCTACACATCTTTGCCAACGTGACACAAGCTTTTTTATCCCAGTAGCATAAAAATCAGAAGTTCTGGAATTGACGAAATCTTCAAAGGCACTTTCGGCATCCTGTTGGTATTTGAATATTTCCCTACCAAGAAGTCGCCAAGATGCTTGAAGAAATGGTAGTCTGTTGGGGAGAGGTCGGTAGAATACGGAGGATGTGGTAGAGTTTCAATGCTCTGGTCAAACTGTGGTGAATAATTCCCAGCGAACACCACCATACTGTCACCATTACTTTCTTTTGGTGCAATTCCGGCTTCGCAAAAACCTTGGGGCTCTCATCGCTGTCCACCCACTGTGCCGCTCGTCGCCTGTTGTCGTACATTATCCATTTCTCGTCACAGGTTACGATGCGATCAAGGAATGGGTCCGTTTCGTTCCGTAGAAGCAGTGCGGACGAGATCTCATATCGTCGGTTTCTTTGCTCCTCAGACAGCTCGTGAGGCACCCATCTTTCCAGCTTTTTGGTCTTTCCAATTTCCTTCAGATGCCGGGCAGCTGTGTTGCGACTGACGCCAAGAACCTTCGCTATCTCCCTGGTACCTTTGTGTGGATCCTCCTCTACCACATCTCTCAGCTTGTCCTCATCAACATCACTATGCCTCCCACGACCTTCAGGTTCTTCCAAGCTCTCATCGCCATTCCGGAACTTCTGATACCAACGATACGCCATCCGAATTGTGGAACATCCTTGACCGAATGCGGCGTTGATCTTCTCGTCCGCCTCCTTAGCTGTAGTGCCCAGCTTGAATTCATACAAGTAAATGCCTCGGATTACCCTTTTGTCCATCTGCAAAAAAGTCAATAAAACTCTAAAGTTTTCCCACTTTTACATAGAAAATTTGGTACTCACCGGTAGAGCAAAGTTTGCGCTTCTAAATGATATGCCACATGTTTTTTATTTTTATTTTATTTATTTGCACTGTATAGTGCGCAATAATCAGGAAATGAACAACATGGACACGGCGTAAACAAAACAGTTCTGTTAAAAAAAACGTGTGTTAAAAAAAATGTTACGGTTTGTTCTTGATCAAACGCGTAAAGACGCGCCAAAAAATGGCGCGAGCCAGTGCCATTCAATTCGTTACAACCTAATAACTTCTCTTTAAACCAATTCCATCTGTTCCTTATGCGAATTCCTCGCTTTGCAGTGTGTAGCTTTCAATTGGCAATACATAAATAAATAAACAAACATTGATAAGTGTCAGTGTAGTAACTTTAGCCAGGAAAATGTCTATAATAAAGGATTTTTTTAAATCAAAATTGCAAATGGATCAAAATTTAGCAGCCAGCCGGGGGTGAAGCGCGTTTACATAAATGCACCACCATTTATTAAATACTTCAAAAAATTTCAATAGAGATTGTGGATTGTTGAAAATGCGCCAAATTGCCGGCGAACAGAGCATCGAAACCGATTGCGGGCAAAACATTGAAGGGGCAAGGGCTTAAGTGTGATTGAAATTTTTGTTTACCAATGTAGGAGAGTATTTCAACAAACAAAAACAAAAAAAATCTTGAAACGCCTATAGTAACTAGATATTACGAAAGCTTCTAATTCCGAAACGGGATTACGATATTCACAACACATTTTTCACCTTGAATGGTCATTGAATTTTTAATGTGTTTTAATTTGATAGGTCGAGTTCTGAATTATTAGAGATGGAGAATATTTAACTGCCAGAAATTTAAATAAATAAATAAATAAATAAATAATAAAAAAATAAAAAAATAAAAAAGAAAGCAACCCCCAACTACTTTTGTTTTCAAACTATTTGACTAGATTTTTTCTTCGTTTTAACGTTCGTACGAGTGACTGAAAAATTTATACAGTACTGTATTCTTGCTGCTTTTGAAACATGGCGACTGTTTCAGCTAGAAGTCCTGATAATCATGGAAAAATAACGTGAGTGGCTAATTCCTCCTATTTTCCAAAAAAACAAGGTCAACCAATTCTAGCGCAAAATTTTACAACAATCGCTAAATAATTAGAGTAGTTGCTCATGGAATGTATACAGTGCGTTTCAGAAGTATGTATCCACTTCAAAACTTGCCCATATCTTGTTTCGCGTTTATTTCTGCAGGTCTGCAGTAGCTCCATTAGATTCCTCGTGGTCGAAAATAGATAACCACTCGCTTTCAGGAATTTTTTTTCGTCTCACACAAGAACCAGACTTTTTTGAAAAAATTGGTTGAAAATTGGCGTTTCAAAAGTATGTAACCACTTGTGAAAAAATACTTTTTACTAAATTCAAAAGTCGATCGAACCACCATTATTTCTTATAACGTCATGCATCGTATTATTCATGCTATTGACAAGGTTCTGCATGATTTTGTCTTCGCTGGTGTCCCACGTAATCAAAATTGCCACCACGTCATTAAACTGTCGGTTGTTCGCGTAGACTCATAGAACCACGATCCCCCACATGTTCTCCATAGGGTTGCTGTCAGGAGAATATGCTGCGAAGTCCGCTACTTGAATCTTGTGACGGTGGAGCCAAGCTTTGGTCAACCTGGACACATGGACTGCAGCGCTACCCTGCTGCAGAACATGTGTCTGATGTCTTCTGACTCTCAAGAAACGCAGAAGGATAGACTCCAGTACACTTTGACAATCCAGACCGACCATGCGACACGACGGAAGCCTAAGCTTCAGCATTCCGCTGTTGCAGAAGCCAGCCACTGTCAACAATGAACCGCTTCCAATGTTGGGACGACGGGGGCTTCTCACAGGTCTCTCCACTAATGTCGGTATCCATTGGAGCCATCCAGATCAGATTTTTCCGTTGGTAAAGGTGAAAGGCGCGTGTAGCGCAGTCGGAGGAGGCGCGACTGCCGAGTGCACCCGATACCAGGTTCCTGGTTCGGATTTCCCGCCCAGGCCAACCAAGCCTTCCATCCCTCCGGGGTCGGTGAATTGGTGCCAGACTTGTCTGGGAAGGATAGAGCGCTGACTTGTTCATCGGCTGGCCACCGCAAGTCATTGTATGGCCAAATACGCATTCATGTCGCCTCCACGACATCCCGTAGAAGTAGAATGCGCTGGCGCATCCCAGAAGGGAATGAGTAACGCCGTCCTTTATCCTTTATCCTTTAAAGGTGAAAGAAATTTAATCTGGATGGTGCCCGATAGATACCGACATTACTGGAGAGACCTGCTAGAAGTCCCCGTCGTCTCAACATTGAAGGCAGTTCATTAGTGACAGTGCCCTGCTTCTGCAGCAGAGGAATGCTGAATCTTTGTCTTCCGTTGTGTCCCGTTGTGTCGCATGGCCAGTCTGGTGTGTCAAGGTGTACTGCAGTCTATCCTTCCGCCTTTCCTGAGAGGCAGAAGACATTAGACACATGTTCTGCAGCAGTGCAGCGCTGCAGTCCATGTGTCCAGGTTGACCAAAGCTTGGCTCCACCGTCACAACATTCAGGTAGCGGACTTCGCGGCATATTCTCCTGACAGCAACCCTATGGAGAACATGTGGGGGATCGTGGTTCGATGAGTCTACGCGAATAACCGACAGTTCAATGACGTGGTGGCAATGTTGATTAGATGGGACACCAGCGAAGACAAAATCATCCAGAACCTTGTCAATAGCATGAATATACAGGGTGGCCCATAAGTCCTGCAACAAAATTTGGAGACCTTATTGGTTGTCTTTTTCCAATTGCAAAAAAACGCATACCAACAGGTATGTAGCATATACTTAGTGCTATACTTCTGGAAAGTATCATGGTTGTAGCTGCTCCTATTACAAAGTAATGCGCTCTCATGTAAAACTACCGAAAATTCTTCTCTGGCCCGTGGTGGGGCGCTTCCGTTCCGATGTGACTAAATTTCGGAAGATTGGTTGTTGAACATGCAGTATGATGGTATTGTGTAGGGCAGTGCAAAGGCTTCTCATGTGTGAACATTGGATGAACGGATCTGAACTACAACAGAAGAACGCTATTAATTTTCTGATCATACAGGATGCAGCAACCAGCTGGAACAAATTCAATATTCAGCCGTGTGCGTAATCTATTACTAAGCAATATGTTGTTTCTAGAAAACTACAAGGAAAGCTCTACAAGTCCACAAGTGAGGTTAAGACTCAGCTATGAGGAGAAGGGAGTAGAAGAAAAAATTTGTAAGCGCAGTTGGAGGGCGTCGTTCGAAATGGGTATTCAGCCTCTGCCTCATTTGATGAAAAATTTCTCAAAGTTGAGCGATCCCAGAAAGGTCAAAATAATAGTGCGTTTAATGCTACCTTTGCGGGAACCTGATGATATAAAAATAACGGCTACGCATGGCAAGTTTTTGTCATACACGATTTTCCAAAATGTGTCCCCTCACACCCTAGGTTTTTGTGTAAAAATAGTGAAAATCAATAAAAATATTCGTTTGATAGGAACAAAAACCTAACACCATATATTAAAGACTCAATCGCGCTGTTTAAAGGCAAAATGCACATTCTGGTAAAGCGATTCCTGTAACAGCAAAAGAAAAGGACGTGGTTGCGGTTCTCAGTCCATCTGCAAAATATTGCACCTGCGAAAGACTAGCTGTGAAATTCCTAAATAGTTAGATTTTCAATCTTTGTTTATTAACCATCTTAAAGAAAATGTCTTGCTCTATAAAGCCTGGGAAAACTATTGTTCAATATCTTCTTTGGAACGAATAAGAAGTAAAACTCCGGAAGAGGGGCTGCGACGTGAGCTGCCAAGCAACCCACACGATCTGGAGGCTCTTATCAATCCAGGAGTGGTCCCTTATGAATAATACCGCTCCACCATAATCTACAAACCATGGGCAAACACGGTTTAAAAATGTACCAAATTTAGTGCATTCTTAGCCTTTTTATACGCCTATGTTTTTGTTGCAGGACTTATGGGCCACCCTGTACAATGCAATACAATGCATAATTTACTAAGAAATAATGGTGGTCCGATCGACTTTTGAGTTTACTAGGGAAGGGTTTCGAACTCCCATGGAATTTCAAGATGAGACCAGGATCATTTGAAAGAGCTCGGAATGCTGAATACGAATATGGATGTTAAAATTGCAAAATGAAATTCCTGAGCGAGTTATGGCCTGCTGAATGCGACGGGCCTCACCATAGGCCGGCCGTGCGATGCACCTGGCGCGAGAATGGTGAGCTTCGCTCTCGTCATCACAATGGTCCCAATCGGACTCGTCATCAGTATCTGATCCCAAATTTTCATCCGTTTCCACATCAACTGAAGCTGCCGCACCGTCACGTAGAATAGCTGCGAACCTTCTAGCGATCTTCTTCTCTTCACGAGTTGGTGCATCGTTGTCGTCTGGCACCCCAAATTCAGCAAGAAGAATGGACACCACCTTTGCTGGTGAAAAGGACATAGTGAGTGAAGAAAAACCAGTAGTTCAACGACATTTTGGGCTTTCTGAGCAGTCAAAAGTGCAGTAGATCGACGACATTTTGTTCTTCCTCATTCTACACTTACCACTTCCCTTTTTGCTTCACACATTTTTTTTGCTTTGTTCCACGAATGCTAAGGTTGTTAGAAACACCTCTAGCTGTTCAATATATGATTTGGACTCTACTTGCGCAAAATAGTAAATAAAAATTTGACCTACCTACCAGTTTCTTGCCTACAAGCATTTTTACAAGCGTGTATAGTAGTTTTCCTCGCTATTTAATCAAATACGTGTCATAATTCAGAACAAAAGATCATTTCGAAGATAAATTATGGTGTGCAAAAAAAAAACCGGCAGCAATGGGGACCGAACCAACGACGTCGCACCTGACAAGGAGGAGCTCTACCCCTACGCTACCGCCACAGCTGGGCGTTCCCTTTTACGGGGCCCCGATGACTCACCATTCTCGCGCCAGGTGCATCGCATGGCCGGCCTATGGTGAGGTCCGTCGCATTCGGCAGGCCATAACTCGTTCAGGAATTTCATTTTGCAATTTTAACACCCATAATCGTAATCAGCATTCCGAGCTCTTTCTAATGATCCTGGTCTCATCTTGAAGTTCCATGGGAGGTCGAAGCCCTTCCCTAGTTAGTAAAAAGTTTGTTTTTTACAAGTGGATACATACTTTTGAAACGCCAATTTTGAACCAATTTTCTTCAAAAAAAGTCTGGTTCTTGTGTGAGATGAAAAAAATTCCTGAAAGCGAGTGTTTACCTTTTTTGACTACGAGGAATCTAATGGAGCTAAGACGGGCCTCAGAAATAAACGTGAAGCATGATATGGTCAAGTTTTGAAGTGGACATGTACTTTTGAAACGCACTGTAGAAAAACTAGGAGCAAAAGTAGATACACTTTTTAAGACCAAAACGCAAGTATTATTAGGTTGTAACGAATTAAGTGGCACTGGCTCGCGCCATTTTTTGGCGCGTCTTTACGCGTTTGATCAAGAACAAACCGTAACATGTGGCATATCATTTAGAAGCGCAAACTTTGCTCTACCGGTGAGTACCAAATTTTCTATGTAAAAGTGGGAAAACTTTAGAGTTTTATTGACTTTTTTGCAGATGGACAAAAGGGTAATCCGAGGCATTTACTTGTATGAATTCAAGCTGGGCACTACAGCTAGGGAGGCGGACGAGAAGATCAACGCCGCATTCGTTCAAGGATGTTCCACAATTCGGACGGCGTAACGTTGGTATCAGAAGTTCCGGAATGGAGATGAGAGCTTGGAAGAACATGAAGGTCGTGGGAGGCATAGTGATGTTGATGAGGACAAGCTGAGAGATGTGGCAGAGGAGGATCCACACAAAGGTACCAGGGGGATAGCGAAGGTTCTTGGCGTCAGTCACAACACAGCTGCCCGGCATCTGAAGGAAATTGGAAAGACCAAAAGGCTGGAAAGATGGTGCCTCACGAGCTGTCTGAGCAGCAAAGAAACCGACGATATGAGGTCTCGTCCGCACTGCTTCTACGGAACGAAACGGACCCATTCCTTGATCGCATCGTAACCTGTGACGAGAAGTGGATAATGTACGACAACAGGCGACGATCGGCACAGTGGGTGGACAGCGATGAGAGCCCCAAGGTTTTTGCGAAGCCGGAATTGCACCAAAAGAAAGTAATGGTGACAGTACGGTGGTGTTCGCTGGGAATTATTCACCACAGCTTCCTCCCTCCCGGTGAATCCATCACGGCAGAGAAGTACTGCATTGAAATTGAAGAGATGATGAAAAAGTTGAAGGATATGCGGCCGGCCTTGGTAAACCGAAGGCGAGTTCTCCTTCTGCACGACAATGCTCGCCCCCATGTAGCACGAATGACGTTGCAGAAATTGAATGAGCTGAGCATTGAAACTCCACCACATCCTCCGTTTTCTCCCGACCTCTCCCCAACAGACTACCATTTCTTCAAGCATCTTGGCGACTTCTTGGTAGGGAAAATATTCAAATACCAACAGGATGCCGAAAGTGCCTTCGAAGATTTCGTCAATTCCAGAACTTCTGATTCATGCTACTGGGATAAAAAAGCTTGCGTCACGTTGGCAAAGATGTGTAGAATCAGAAGGTTTTTATTTCGATTAATAAACTTGTCTACAAGCCGAGATATTAACTGTTTAAATTTACAGTGGTTCAGTGCCATTTATTTCGTTACAACCTAATATAAAAGGAAACTTAAGGGAACAAAAAACTAAAGGAAACTGAAAAAAGGTCCGAATCCAGTGATAGTACATGAAAAAGCTGCAGCAGTAAGAGCCAAAACACATAAATATGATGCGAATCCAGGAGATGGTCAACCATGCTCGAAAATGTGTATCGCCACCAATAAGTAGTCAATGCGCAGACTTTAACAGCAACTGTAGCGCTCGATCCTACACTTATAGAATGGACTCCCTCTTCTATTCCAATGCATACAATTTTCACGTTGAAATTGGACACTTTTCAAGTCAAATTGTATACTCTTCTAGGCTAGCCTAAGACTTAAAATAAATAAATTATTTTAAAAATATAAAATCAATGCGAACTCTTTCAAATCAAAGTGAACTTCTTCTACACTGTACCAGGAACTCTACAAAAAGGTTAAATAATTTTTACACAAGGAAAGTTTGGTCAGAAGTGAACACATCGTTTGAAATTTTATAAAATTCCTATTTTTCAAGGAACAATAATGATGTATTAGGTTGGTGAAAAAGTCTTGCACCAAAAATTTTGTAAATTTTTCAAAATTTGACGGGAGCTTCTAAGGACTGTTTGGTGCTATGTAGTTGTAGCACAAACATTCTAGAATATTTCGCATACATGGCAATTTGCTTTTGAGGGCATATAAACACTACGACTGTAGTGAAGTGTGAGTGACTCCGTGACTCGGACAAGGCTTCGCGACTGACTGTCGCTCAGTTTCTCCTTGTTCTTTTCCGTAATAAGCACTTTCTCGAGAATGTCGTCACGGGAGATGAATCCTGGGTCTTCCTCGTTAACCATACTCGGTACGCCCAGTGGCTCCCTCAAGGAGAACCACAACCTCAAGGCGGACATCCACCAGAGGAAGGCAATGCTGTGCTGTTGGTGGGGTTCTCGAGGAATCTCTATCATGAGCTCCTTGACGACGGCACCGCAGTAACAGCAAACATCTACGCTACACAGCTGTAGAAGCTGAGCGAGACCTTGTCTCGCAAACCGCGAGGGCGGAGGAATGTTTACCTTCTTCACGACAATGCTCGCCCCCACTTTGCAAAGTCGTTTCGCCAGAAGTGCAGTAGCTTCGGTGGGAGGTGATGCCCCACCTACCGTATTCGCCAGGTCTTGCGCCGTCGGACTACACCTCTTTCGAGCTCTCAAGCAACACCTAAGGGATAGGTGCTTCATCGACCGAACCGAACTGGAATCTGAGGTGGAGCACTTCTTTAGTCACAGCTGACTTCATTCTGGAAGGAAGGATTCCATGATCTTCCCAGCAGATAGCAGAAGGTTGTATTAGGTTGTCCCATAAGTCTTCGCCGTTTTTTTCAACGATTCACTGCAGATTTCGCCGGCGGTCTCCTGCATAGCGCTGCATAACTTTCGAAAGAGAATGATTTGCCCTATCAGAACATGTATTGCATATCTTTCTTCATCATGAATTTTGCCAATTTTGAGGTCGTTGAAGTGAAAAGTGAAAAAGTGAAAAAGTAGCCATTTGCGCACTTGTTCTCTCCGCTTGGGTTTGTAATTTTTTGCGCAGTTTTTTATAGCGTTTGGAAGACAATGTTTTGTTCTACATGACCGTGTGTTAGTGCTATTTGCTCAATTGTCCTTTATTGATTTTTAGGTCATCAAATTGGGACGTCCGAAGGAGGATGGTTATTTTTGCCGACAGCTCCTGCTCTGGTTGGACTTTTTGGGTTGGTGTTATATGTCATTCGAAAGAGAATGTCCTGCTCTATAAGAATATGTGTTGCGCTTATTGATTTCTATTGAATATCAACAAAATGCCAAAAAGAGAAAAATCGTCTTCACCAACGACTCCTTCTCCTTCTTCAGTTGTTGATATTCGACAGAAATCAGCGTGAGCCAATACACGCGACAAAAATTCTTATTGAGCAAGACATCCTTTTCCGAACGACATATAACACCAAGCAAAAAAGTTCATCCACAGAACCGGAGTTTTGGTAAAAATTCGGACGAAAAAGTCGGAATTCCCAATTTGATAGCCTAAAAATCAATAAAGGGCAAGTGAGAAAATAGGACCAACACAAATTCTTGTAGTACAGAACATTGTCTTCCAAGTGAAGCTATAAAAAACTGCGCAAAAAATTACAAACCTAAGCGGAGAGAACAAGTGCGCAAATGGCTACTTTTTCACTTTTTCACTTTTCACTTCAACGACCTCAAAATTGACAAAATTCAGGATGAAAAAAGAAATGCAATACAGTTTCTGATAGAGCAAATCATTCTCTTTCGAATGCTAAGCAGCGGTATGCAAGAGACCGCCGGCGAAATCTGCAGTGAATCGTTGAAAAAAAACGGCGGGGACTTATGGGACAACCTAATAGATGTAAAAGGTGATCACTTCGAAGATTGAAGTCGCTCACAAAAGAAGCAATAAAATTCTGAAAAAAATTACGCTGTGGTGCAAGACTTTTTCAACAACCGAATATTAAGTCACAGGAAGGCGGCCATTTTTAGTGAAAGGTTTTAGTGGAAAGAAAAGGAAAACAAAAGGTTTTTAGTAAAATGATTGGGTATATGTCGCGTAGGTGAGCAGCATTGGTAGGTGGGAACGCCTAAACCAATCAGACCGCATTGAGTGGGCGTGCCCTTCAGAGAGCGCGTTTCAATCGGTACCCTGATGGGCTGGCATATGTTTGGGCTGTGCTCTGTTTTGTTATCATTGGCTGGCGAACTCCCACCTACCAATGCTGCTCACCTACGCGACATTGCGTCATGTCCTCTTCCGTCATGTCCTCTTCCAGGATTTGAAAGGTGCCCAATACGATTTAAACAGTGTCCATTTTGATTCGAAAAGTGTTCAGTTCGATGAAAATGGTACATCTGCACAAAACCAACATAGAGTCAAAGATCTGTAAGAAAAGAACTTTTCAAAACATGCTACCCACCTGGCCGCAAATGATCGCGTGAGTCTCCAAGTTGTTTTTCGCGTCGATTAGCCGCTTTCCACCTGAACGTATCTGTTGTGCATACAAAATGAGCTGGATTTCGTAGCAGCAAACAGGGTGAGAAAAACATCACTCCAGGCAGACACAGTAGATCTCGGAAACTCGGCTCTGTCCTAATTGGGGGGGGGGGGTGCCGCGGGAAACGCACACGTGACAGCTCGTGCAAAAGTGCGAATATGTATTGAGATGCAGCGTCACGTCACAGTGCAGACTCTCACTTTATCAAACTTTAAAATTAAAGCGCGAAAAGAATTCAATGTTCTCTCGTCTATATGCATCACTGCAAACTAGTCGTGAATGTGGCCTACACAGGAATGCAACGAGGCAGTCAATCACAACCACTGTTACCATGACCAACGACGACAGG
Organism: Heligmosomoides polygyrus bakeri; assembly: GCA_947359475.1. NCBI lineage: Eukaryota > Metazoa > Nematoda > Chromadorea > Rhabditida > Heligmosomidae > Heligmosomoides > Heligmosomoides polygyrus. The sequence goes on from OX375869.1 coordinate 8,717,393, forward strand.
GAGGCCTCAAGCTTGATATAGCCTGTCTGGCATTGTGCCTCCTCCATTCCCATGTAGGCCAAATTACTGACTAATACCGATACTTCTAGTGTTCCCTCTCCAACGAGGTTGTTAAGTGGAATTTTTATCGTCAGTAGGTACAAGTCGTTAATGTGGTGTAAGAGGAGACCGCCCGAGACCAATCAGGCCTTCAACGAATTGGTGTACCACCAAAAGGGTATGGGCGGTGCTCTGATTGGCCGGTGCGTGTTTGCACATTGCTCTGATTGATTGTGGTTGACTGAAACGTTCACACATTCCCAATGTAGGTTACATTAACGACCAGTACTAATACTAGTAAGAAGAAGATCCGAGAACGTTAACCAACTAGTCAACTTAATTTTTAACATGCTTCACTACCATCACAAATAAAGCGAATAATCACGATAGAAAAATTAAACCTAAAGGTAAATTTTTTAAAAATCAAGAAAAGCGATACTAGTCGTTGTGCAACCAAGAGGGACATGCACAGTTGGTGCCCTGATTGGCTGGTGAGTGTTCTTATCGGTGCTTCGATTGGATGTGATTGGCTGTCGCGTCCCCGCCTCCCGATCTAGGCCCGACAAGTACTTGCTCTATGATAGTAAACATCACGGAAAAACTGAAAAGAGCACCAAACTAGCTCTACGCTACATGGCGTCAGCGTAGATCAATGAAATATAAAATAGAGGAGAAATTGCCGCCACAAGGGGTTGCCTGTTTGTTTTTGTAGTTTTACCCAAGATTGCGCCGTGTCACTGTAACATTGTCAGTTTGCGTCTTATTCAACGTTCTTGAACAGATGGGTGCCCTACCTTCATGTGCCCTAAGTGTGAATAGAACCCAAATATCTAAGTGGTTGAAGTCGTTAATGTGGCCTACACGAGTAGAGGAACGCGCCAGTCAATCACAGCACCGAGCATAATACTCGCCTTTGACTTGGATTCCATTTCGATGCGACATGATCGGTTATTACGCTGCTGCCTCCATATGTAGGCCACATTAGCTACATGTGCAAGTCAGATTACTAACCGGCATAAATCCAACAGATCAGCACGCCGAGCGAGAAGACATCCGCCGCCGATGTGACTGTCTGTTGATTCGGCGCGAGGTATTCTGGTGCGAGAAAGTCCAAGTCTGGCTGGAGTATCGGTGGCAGCTTCTTCGTCCACGGGTAACAGGGGTAGGTGTCCTGAACAGGCTATGGTTAAAGGAGTAGGAAAATGATGCACCAACCAATCTCAGACGCTCGTCCACTGAGCAAGAATGAGCCAATCCCCCCAACTACCGATGGCTCAGGGAAACAACACACTCAGCACCTTTTTCAAAAAATCCAGTACATGTCGCGAATGTGGGCAGCATTGAGACGGGCGGTCACGCTAGGTGATCATAACCAATCAGAGCACGGACCGACCATACGCCAGCCAGAGCACCGACGAGGCGCGCCCTATCTGAATACCACATCTGTTCGATGCAGCCTGATTGGTTTTCGCGCCCACACCTCCCAATGCTGCTCACATTCGAGACAAGGGACACAAACGCAAATTCCATTTGAAAAATAAATTCTTCTACTACATAATCTTACCGGCTCCTTGGCTGCGACGGCGAAAGCGAAACCGGCGATCTTCCACAATCGGCTGGAGGTCACGTAGATAGACGCCGGTGTCAGGTTTCCATGAAGAATTTTCGCCGAGTTATGTAGGTAGGAAAGGCCGTCGATGATCTGAGAGCAAGAAGCTGTCCGGAAAGCAGTCTTCAAGAAGTGCGTCTTCATACCTGAAGTACGCCGAGCTTCATCTCCAGCCGCTCAATACCCTCTTCCACCACTACGGTGTCCAGCGAGGCACAGACGGATTCGGTAGCGAAGGCGAGGAATTCCCTGAAAATCACCCATTTTACTGATATTTTCCAAAAAAAAACTTTTTTGGTCGTTAATAATTTGGGGATACTGTACATCTAGCAGCTTGGTGATGCAATCAATGATCGTGCCTTCGATATCGAGAACCTGAGCTTATACTCTAGTCGAGTATAGGTTCAGGTTCCTGATATCGAATGCACGATAGAATTAAACTACATGGCGCATGCTAAAACAGGGCTGATTAACTTCGACCTTATTCTTTCACCTTTACTGTATCTGAATACTGTATCTGAAGCAGAGAAAAAGGGAATTGAAAACCTCTTATGTCTACCTGTACAAAGACAAAAGACCTCGCTCACTTGGTGCTCAATACACATATACTTTATGTGACTATGGCCAGAGCATTAGATAAAATTGAGTGCATGGCGCATTCCATAAGCAGTTATATACCATTTTCGCGTCAAATTGGACACTCTTCAAATCAATTTGGACGCCGTTTCAAGCTTCTAAACCTACGACTTTTAAAATCAAAGCGAACTCTTCCAAATTGCAAACTCTACAAAAAGGTTAGAATAATTTTTTGTTCAAAGAAGATTTTAGAATAACTTTCTTCGAAACTTTTATTCTTCTCCGCAATAAGTGAACACTATGTCTGATATTTAATGAAATTCTTATTTTTCAAGGAAAAACGGTTTAGGGCTTGTTTTAGGGAATGCGGCCATTTTTTAGTGCCAAAAAGGGATTGCGCCATGCACTCTTCCAAGGCGTCGCGACTTTTATTTGATTGATAGCAGAAGGAAATATGCGAATGGTCAATATGTGTACAAAATCCACAGCAAGAAAACACTTCCGGTCCATCGTTCGGTACTGGTGTGGTCTACATGGGGAGTTGGCCTACATGGGGAGGGGAGGGACGCACCAGACCGATCAGGCCACGTCGATTGTCACCCAAAGGAAACATGTACGGTCGGTGCACCATTGACTGGCTCGTGTTCGGTGGCTATAATATGCCAAACACTTCGCATTCATGTGACGTTCTATGAGAACATTGTGACTTCTGGTTGAGCGCAGTCGGGCAAAGCACCAGCTGTCACGTGCACGTCGAGTCCAGGTTGTTGGTTCGAGCTCGACTAACCAATCCTTCTATCCCTGAATTGGTAGCAGACTTGCCTGGTAAGAATAAAGCACTGACTTTTCCATCTGCTGGCCATCGCCATTCGTTGTAGAGGCCAAATAGGCGTTCAAACTGCTTCCATGACATCCCATAGAAATAGAAGGCGTGGCGCATTCAAAAGGAATTGAACGCGGTCCTTTACCCTTTCTGGCTATTTTTTTAGCTTAGCGCTCTACCTTTTAGTCTTTCTATCAACTCATGCACCCAGGGTTTGCGAAGCTTGCTTAACCTGACCAAGATTTGATCCTAAAATCGATTTGTGATTCGACAAGGTCGCCATCCCCTTTTCGACTGCGCTGCAGGGAATCATAGCCTGCTCTATCCCTGCGAAGGTCTGTCCTAGCCAATTTTGACTTAGAAAACCCAAAACGTGTGTGAACTTTGCCTCTTCGTTATCCCATAATGCAGCTGTAGAACTCAGCATTCTGAGGCTGGATTCATGAATGACTTTACCTGGGGTTATGTGAGTGGAGGGTAGAAACTGAGGTGTTACCTGGAAATCACAAGAGCGTGTAGGTGAGTAAATGGTGGGGTAGAATTATACTATTCATCGAATTATATCACACCATGAATACCTAGCCTGCCCTCTGCTCAGTATCCTGTGTTGGTAAACTCACTCACTACCATTAACCCTTCACCTTACCAATTGCGAATCGGGTTTCCGATCTCTCAAGTGATCACTAGGAACCCCCGTCCCTACCCGAGCTGTTAGAAGCTAGAGCTCCTACTTTCCCTACTGCAATTGAATTCCCCTGGCAATCGTCGCCTCAGCGAGCACGAACTCGAACTCAAGCTCGTCATGCTCGTTCTTCTATATGACCGTTTTTGCAGCTGGCAGCTTCTAACGAGATCTTCATGCTTGATGGACCATATAGAAGCCGAGCAGTAAACGAGCAACACTAGGCGGAGGAAGTCCATGCGGTTTGCAAGTTTAGTGGCCCCAAAATGAAGACGACGTCTAAGAATTTCTATCCGTGGGTGGCCGAGCGAGAAGGGCTTCGTCGTGACGTCAACGGTGGCTAGCAAAGGCGCCAAGGTCTTCATTAGACGATGCAGTTCAACGTCGGCTGACGTATCTGAACCAAACGTCGGGAGGACGGTCCCATAAGTACGATGAACCTGTTGAATAGCGACTACATATTTAGAGGCCAGTCGACTAACAAGTACTTTTAGAGTGCGCCACGCATTCAACTTTACAAGCTTCATCGAGACAACACGAACGAGAATCGGGTCTATAGAAGCAATAATTACAAAAATATTTAAAAGAAAAAAATATTTACTGATTCTGCTTAGGCCAACTAGACACTAATGTTTTTTCTTCCATTTTTTAGACCTAAAAGAGCCAGCTGATAGCCCTCTCAGGATTTTATGTGTTCTAGAATAAATCTGACGCAAAGTCAAATACCCTAAAAAGATAAGCGGTTGGTTCGCCTAAGTAAAATCAGTAGATATTTTTATTTTTAAATACTTTTGAAACTTTTGATGAATAGAACTCAGTGATTTTAAAGGGTCTCTGTTACATCTAGCAACACATCATAAGTAAAACGACGTCTAAGAACTCACTTGGTATCCTCTAGTGGGTGCTGGACGTGCAGAATACGTGGATGAGCTAAGGAGGAGAGTTGACCGACTTCGTATCTGAAACAATTCGTGTTATGTACTCTTATTACGTTCAGAAGAACCATCACCTACGAAGGCAAAACGCTCCATATCAAGGCAATAAATAACAAACTAGAAGGCGTGCCATAGTCACTCCCCTCGTAGAATGCGCCATGCATTCTTAATCCTTCTACTGGATATTGTGAGGGTAGTTTGAAAGCGTATTTCGTCTCTACAATGACTTGCGGTGGCCAAACGATAGACAAGCCAATGTGTTATGATTCCCAGAAAGGTATGGAGCCGACTCAGCTACCACCAATTCGAATGATCCTAGCCAAAACGCACACTATTTGCAACCAGATTGAAAGTTCGCTTGACCCTTTGAAGATATGGTAAACTGCATTTTAAAAGGGCCCATGTGGCGCAGTCGGAGGAGGTGACGGCTGTCGCGTGCACCCGATACCAGGTTCCTGGTTCAGATTTCCCATCCAAGCCAACCAAGCCTTCCATCCCTTCAGGGTCGTGAACAGGTATCAAACTCTTCTGGGAAGGAGAAAGTGCTGACATCGGCTGACCACCGCAAGCTATTTTATGGCCAAATGCATTCAAACCGCTTCCACGAAATACCGTAAAAGTAGAATGCGTGGCGCATCCCAAAAGGTATTGAATAACGCCGTCCCTTATCCTTTATGCCTATTCTAAGTTAAAAAACACGTAATTTCTTCACAACTCACTTGATAAGGTCGACAAGTGCGAATTTGTTCATACGCCCTATTCTCGGAGGTGCTTTCACGTTGTTCTTTCGGTCGAACACCAACACTGATGCTTCCTGAAGTTATTGATTGATATCGATTAAAAATATTACTGGAAAGTTTATTGCACATATTTTGTTTCAATGAAGTGAAGAGTGACCTGATCAGAATTCACGGCGAACAAGTTCATGCATCAGATAACCGAGGAGTAGAATTTGAGGTAAGTCCAAAAAATCATTTTCGTAAGGAAAAACAAAAATCGAGAGAAAAACTTTATAAGAATAAAGCTTAAAGAAACTATATTTAAGGCACGGGTTATGTAAAATCTACAAAATTTTTAATTTTTTTACATTTTTCATTAGGCTTCCTAGCGCTCACGTTGGACCTACCGAGCTTCACTCATAGTCAGCAGACATTCGCCAGATCATCCTCTGAGTATCGATTGGTCAATAAATACATATATCATAGTTATCTATTTTATTTAATTGATCTGTACGCTTTTCATTCTAGCTGCTCAATTTTTTATTTGCTTTTGTATTTGTATGGATAAAAATAAAAAATTAAAATATTAAAATTAAATTAAATTAAATAAGAAATAAAATAGACATTTTGCAAACGAAGTTGAACATATTTAAAGTTTAAATATGCATCGTTTAACAAAGTAAAATTTATCTTCACTAAACTACATCCATTATTACATTTTCTCTTTAAGAAAACTTTTAATAAAATTTACCTTCTCATAGTGCTTTATGGAAAAAATGACTCTTGCTGAATTTTTTTTATTAGACCTCAAAAAATATTTTAAAGTCTCCTGAAAAGCTGGAAAGCAAAGAAATAGGTAGGGAATTGTATGGAGAGATTGCGCCGTGCATTCGTCATAAATTGCCTAGCTAATTGGATTGACACTGTAGATTCTGTTTATAATGCATGAGTATAAATTTACGAGCAACATAAGTAACCACAATAGACCAAAACAACACAGTTCTTCACTGTGTAACATGAGGTAAGCAGCAAATCCATTATGAATCAAGTAAACATTGCAATGTTCCGTACGAGTACACGGCGTAACCTCTTCACATAAAAATTCTTTGTAGTAGAACACTTGAAAATGAACATGAAATATCGTCTTGGCGAAAGGATAGGAACAGTGTGCTCATTCAAAAAGCATACAATTTTTTTCTAAAAGCTTCGGTTGAAGTAATTTTTCGTGCGAAGAGATTGTGTCATGCACTCGTCCAAAGAATTGCAATGTTTATTCGACCGATATGTTACAAATGTTGTTCAACTTATGCTACGCAATTCTAAAAAAATCTAAAAATTCAACAATTAAATTTTAAAGAAGAGGACTTTCTTCTAAAAATTCAATTCTTAAGATTTCTACCAAACGTAATTGCCTTTGTTGACGCTGTATCTAGGTAAGTTTCTAGTACAAATTTTCCTAAGACAAAAGACTAATTTGCCTTCATTAATCACTGCCCATTTTGACTTTAAACACGCCTACTTTGGTTTAAAAATTGTCCAAAAATTGTTGAGTTGAAAACGGTAAGTATTCCAGCCACCCACCTTGTCACCGAAGAGCGTTCGAGCCGAATGTACTCGCCAATAGCCGGCCTGCACTTTGAACTGTAGCTGATGAAAGTGCTTCTCGAGCGGTGCGACTCCGAGCTGAGGCGGTGGCGAGACCGCCGGTCGATTTGGAACCATCGACAGCTCCTAAAGTATGGAGGCATTTTGATTTCACCCACAAAAATCAATAAAAATATAAAAAAAGAAAAACAAATAGGAACAATGGAAGTTTGAAGAGAGTGTGAGCTAGACAACTGGGTCAGACAGGTTTCTCCATGCAGTGTTGTCCGAGTTCTCGAGCTCTGCCGACCTCCTTGGACACAAGTGGAGGAAATTCTCCTTCAGCTATATATTTTTGAGCCTTTCTGATCCTTTTCTGCAAAGGAAAAGTAATTCTTTAGGTTTTTGTCAGACAACTCGTGGTTCGGGTAGCGATTGTTTCACAAAAAAGGACTCCAGTAGTGAAAAAATTTCAATTTAATTTTAAAAAATTTAATCTAATTTTAATCACAGCCTAATTCTATCATTTTTAGATTACTTAAAAAAATTGTCCATGTAAAAAGTAACGGGGTACAAGGACAAATACGCATTCAAATCGTCTCCACGATATCCCGTAGAAACATAATGAATGACGTATTCCGCGAAAAGGGTCTTATAATGTTTAGCTCTCTCCTTTATTCTTAATTGCTATCAAAAATTCAAGCAGTCTACTGCTGGATTTTTGCTGTCATGTCATGTCATGTCATCTCATCACCCCATTAATCATGTAGACATCGAGGAACGCTACGCGAAAGCATGGCACAACCTCTAAGCCTAATAAGTCGGAGGATTTTTGCTTTCCTGCTTGAAGTAGTCTATGAGGCGTAACAGCAGCTGTAGTTTTAACAACTATACCACGACCAATCGGTACTAGTCGCTAATGTGGCCTGCACGGGGAGGGGGTTGGCAGGAACGCGGCAGCCATTGGCCAATCACGTTGCAACTAAAACACTTTGAAGTGGACTTCAGTACTGCGGCTGACCAATGACTAGCAGAAAAATCGAAAAAGAAAAATTAGAAACTTATTAGAAAATTTTCAAAATAAATAAAAAATAAAACTGAAAGGTGCATATCGCAGCCGTTGGCAGCATTGGGAGGCACCGGACAGTCAGATCGCATCGAATGGGCATGCCGTTCAGAAAAGAAGTGTACGATTGTCTGGCATGGGTCCGGTTAGTGCTCCGCTTGGTTGTGATTGGCTGGCGCACTTCCACCTTCAAATGCTGTCCACCTTCACGACATGTAATGACTGTACGACATGTACCAACTGTGAGTCTGGATCCAAGTCGCAAAAGTGGGCAGCGTTGAGAGGTGGCAGCGCAACAACCAATCTTAGGCGGTCAAAGCACTGTCCAACCAATCAGGACAGCGACATTCTCTGAATGGCACGCCCGTTTGAGTGAACCTGATTGGCTGCCGCGTTTTTACCCCACAGCGATGTCCACATTTGCAACCAGGACAGTATCCCCCTATATGATATTGATAAAGCAAGATGGAACTGGCCATCGATAAGTTAGACATCTTGAATCTCTACATCGTTCCTGACGCTTTTTTGAAGGTCCATTTGTTGCAGAATTCTACAGCCAACCAACCCTATTTGAAGAGCGCTCCAGAAATCCCAATGCTGCCCACATTCGCGACATAGACCCAAAATTGTTTTTGAATGCTCGCTTCCTGCGCGAGTTTTCTCGCTTCCTGAGCAAACCTGTCTCACAGTTTGCTCAGGAAGCGAGTTACCAACGTGGTATGAGCACTGTGCTTTAAGAAAATGCTGCCTACAGGAGGAGGGCTAGAGCTCACGAAAAAAACGTCTGTCACTGAACAGCATTCGAACTTATGAGGGCTATGTGTGGCTCACAGGTGGCCCACACAGCCTTTAATATGCTTTTGCTTTTGGTACGCAACGTAACAAACCACTGGCCCACAGCTTAATTAGGGCGTTCACCACTGAAATATCACTATGATGGCCTACGTGGCTCATAAGTGGACTACGCAGACCACACCTACATTCAAGGTGTTATGAAGCCCAGAAGCAGTGTGGCGCATCTACGGCTCACAGCCGATGGCCGTCAAGCAATATTAGGCCCCAACGCAATCCTTCGTTTTCAGCGGCAGTATCTTATACTTAAAAAGTTGAAAATTTGGTTTATCATATTTTTGCATCAGTAGGTGTCTCCTCCTGAGGAATCACGCAGAGAAGGCCGAGCTGTTCAGCGAAAGAAGACGTCGGAGTGCGTCTATCAGCCACAACGACAACGCTATACGGCCCAAAGAAAGTCGTGAGAGCGAAGAGTGGCCTGAGAGCCCTTGAGCACGTAAGGCCATAGATCCGCCCTCACCACTCAACGCCGGTAATGCACACTAATTGCCGTAACATGATAGCCGAGAAGGCCCGAAGGCTGACGCCTCCGTCGAGCGCCATTCTCAAATCGCGACGTGGAGGTGATTTACGCTCTTCGACAACTCTTCGGAAGACCGCTCAGGACCGACTAACGCGCCGGCCATGCTATCGACGCGTTGTGGGATCACTGAATGGGAGGAAAAGGAGGGAGAACGACTAATCGACTGGCATACGGTGTAGCAGGACTTTTAGTGCATTCCCTAACTTCAGACAGTCTTCTCGCAGCGAAAGCAGGGCATCAGATGCCATTACATGTATACGACAAGATCGGCGACAGCAACAGTCTTGAAGCTCGGAGGCTTACGTTCTTTACGTTACGGTTTAATTACCCAAGTTTGAGGTATCTCTGCGTCGTGTTGTGCCGTGGTTGTGAACTAATCGAGCACAGTTAATACCCAGTCCCGCGCGACAGCAAAATTCGAGCAGAATTCGAAAGAATTGGCTTGTTTCATACGGCCGTGAAACTCCTAGCGGTCCTGTGCGGATGAACGACACTTCCTACGCAATTACACAAATTACACGCCACTTTACGGGCCCACTCTAAATCATCTCCAGTCAACTAGATGGGCAACTATAGTCTGCAGAAGACATTGATCCGGTTATTGAACAGTATTTCTCACAGAATTCAAGAAAATTTCTTCGTCCGAAGTTTTAAACGTATTTTTTCGACATGCGAACGTATTTTTATCCGTTAGCGGTCGAACGTGTGAGCATCCGATGAAGTGGAAGGGGGTCCTTCCCCTAATGAAGTTCACCGATAGGTGACGTGTTTTTTGCCCACTGGTGACCGACTTTTCTCCGCTAGTTCAACACAATTTATATGCGCTCATCTTCAGTCTGCTTAGCGCGTTTAGCGTTTGCGATGGGACACCTCCTACGCAACTACACAAGTTACACGCCGTTTTACGCGATCATTTTAAAACCTCTCATACACTCGCAGGGCAACTATACCTAGAGCATTAACCGGTAGTTGACCAGTACTTATCCTGAAATTCAACGCAATTTCCATGGCGGGAGTTTGAAATACATTTTTCGGCGCTTCGTGGTTGACTTGTATTGTGCAGGATGGTTTCGCTTTATTTTCCTGTTGTATGAGCGCACTTAAGGTGCATTTTTAAATAAACAAATAATTAAATAAGCAAATTTGAATGCATATTTGGCCTACACAAGTACTAATGAACATGTCGGTGCTTTGTCCTTCCTAGACAAGGCCGGAACGACCCCGGTGAGATAGAAGGCTCCTTTAGCCGGGGCTGGAACCGTGAACCTCGAATCGGACTGGGTACGGCAGCTGGCGCCTCTACCGACTGCGCCATCACGCGTTCAATAGCAAAATATTACAGAAGACAGGAAGAAGAAGCTGTGACTAATGCACCGCTGACGAGGAGGACGTCCTCTAAACAATCCGTTGCGTCGGCTTAGGATAACCGGGCAATGAGGAAGTGAGGAAGCGTCAATAAACAGTCGGTCATCGTTCATTCAGCGGCGGCCATTTAGGCTGGGAAAAGAGTCCGAATGGGAGACTTCAGAATAGCTTGACATCGTACATGAACTAGCCAAGGCTCTGTGAATCAGTAGCCGAAAAACCACAGACGACAAAAAGAGCTCGGATCACTTCTGTGGAATCACGTTAGTATATCTTCTTAAAAAGGGAATTTCTTCTGTTATAGAGACTGTTAATAAGCCTAATTTCTTCGGTTATAAAAGGATATTCGGTACTAGTTGCTTATATGGCCTACATCGACGTAATGTTGCTAATGTGGCCTACATGTTGCTAATGTTGCTAATGTGGCCTACATGGCTGATGTGGGTGCGTATTAGGGCAAACGAAAGGGTGCGGAATGATCGGTACACTGCTTGGTCGTGATTGGCTTGTTTCGTTTCCGCCTCCCCATAGAGGTCATATTAAAGTCTATTACTCGACTTTCAGTTATTCCTCATGGATACAAAATTACTTATTTATTTTGTAAAATATTTAAAAATAACATTTATATGATGCTATACAATCTCTATTTATTTATTTATTTATTTAGCAAAGGCTATTTTTATGTATGCCACGCCCCTGAAAAGCAGTCGTGAAGCAAATAGTTTAAAAAGAAGACTTTGTACTAGTCGGTAATGTGGCCTGCATGGGTGATCTGAATGCGTACTAGGCCAATCCGATAGTAGTGAAGGAAAGGGAACGGAATGATCTGTGCTCTGATTGGTTGTGATTGGCTTGTTGCGTGCATGTCTTCCCACATAGGCCATACTAGGGAGTAATACTCGACTTTGAGCTGTTAAACATAATCTTGAAATTATTTATCTATTTAGTCAAAATAATCTTAAAATATTTATTTGTAAAAATGATTTTGAAGTTATTCATTTATTTAGTAAAAATATTTATATTTTTATATGTTTATATAAAGCTTAAAATCCCTATTCATTTTTTGTATATTTATAACTGATTTCTTTTTCACGTCCGTAAAAACCGGATGCGAAGCAAATATTTGCCCTTTCTTTGATTAAAAAAATTTGACACTAGTCGCTAATGTGGCCTACATTGGTGATTAGGCCAATTATCCAGTTCTAACGAGTGGAGAGCGGAATGATCGACGCCATGATTGGCTGTGATTGATCTGCTCACCTTTCCATATAGGCCATATTGAGGACTATTACTAATATTTTTATTAATATATTAATTCAATATATACTAGTAAAATTTATTTTTTACTAGTATATATTTCATGAAAATTTTAACAGAAACTTGAAATTGTTTTTTTTCTTCGTAATGTTAGGGCTCAAACCTCAAGCAAGAGTTTGACGGCAGCTAGAAATAATTACAACAGTCTATTCTTTTTTGTAAAAAAATATCTATATTTATACCAATTAGTGTAAAATAATAATATATTTTTTTTTTGTTTAGCAGAAGTGATTTTTACGTAATAGTCTTAAAACCGAAATACGTGTCCTTTGAAAAGATGTGTTAGTACTGCTCGTTATTTCAGCTTATATGTGGAGGCGAAAACGCGCGACGGCCGTGGACGAACCTTCGGACGATGATTGGTCGGGTATCGAGTATCCTTCCCTCCCCGATGTAGGCCAGATTAACGACTAGTATCCGAGACGGTGAATGTAAACACTATGGCCTTTTATAAGCTTCCAGGAACCTCTTCGACACATCTATCCATCTGATTCTTACCTGACCATGAGTCCCTCCAACGGCAAAAGGATCGGCTGACATGGCTACGGTGTCGAGCTCAGGTAGATTCATGAGGCTTCGAGACGCATTCACAGCTCAATAGACAGCAGAAACAGCAGACTACTAGGCCAGGCAGGCCGAGTCTGTTGACAAGGGACGGCTTTCCCGGAAAAATTGCCGAAAGCCGAGTGCACTTTTGTTGAAATGATGAGCCAAACAAGCCATTTGCCATAATCTCCCTTCCCAGAGGCTTGACATTGCTCGGAGAAACGGCCGGCCCCCGCTCAGTTCCAAAGACCGGCGCACAATCCTTTCGACCTTACTCGACTATGGAGAGATGTGAGAAGGATAATAGGATAGATGTCCCATCAGATGGACAGCTTCTATGTAGTTATTTAACACCTGTAGTTGATTTGGACTACATGTGGATCCATTGACAAAGGGAGGCTTTGATTGGCTGTAGTTGGCTGCGGCGTTTACACCTTTAAATATAAAAAATGAATAAGTATAAAGGACGGCGTCACTCAATCCCTTTCAGAATGGGCCACGCATTCTATCTCTACGTGATGTTATTGAGACGATTTGAATGCGAATTTGGCCATACTTGCGGTGGCTAGCCGATGAACAAGTTAGCGCTTTGCCCATTCCAGACAAGTCTAGTTCCAAATTCACCGACCACGGAGGGATGGAAGGCTTGGTTGGCTGGGAAATCCGAACCAAGAACCTGGTGTCGGGTCCACGCGACTGCCGGCACCTTCTCCGAGTACGCTACACGCGCCACCTTCAAATATAAGCCATATTAACGACAAGTACTCACATATAAAGGAACACCACCAAAGAACAAGTAATTTCTTCACGTCCGGCCTTTAGAAGCATGATTTAAAAATCACTTTTGCTAAATAAATAAAAATATTTCAAATGAAATCTTGTAAGTATTTATATTTTAACAAATTAATAATCAATCAATACGCAATCAATATGTGGATATTTAGCTGCGAGTAAAACTCGTAAACCTGGAGAAAGTCCAACTTGAACAAAATAACTTCAAGTTTCTGCCAAACTATTTGAAGTCGAGGACTAGATTAAAGTGCAGCCTAAATGGGAAGGCGGAAAGCAACAGATCAATCCCAGCCAATCAGTGCACCGACTATTCCATTCCTTCCCGTTCAAAGCTGTCTGATAGGCCACATTAACGACATTCCATATATCTTCTAAACAAACAAGCAATTGCTTCACGGGCGCTTGTAGCACATTTGGAGGAGGTGCCGGCTGTTGCGAGTGCCCGATACCAGGCTCCTGGTTCGGATTTCCCACCCAGGCCAACTAAGCCTTCCATCGCCCGCGGTAGGTGAGTTGGTACCAGACTTGTTGGGAAGGACAAAGCACTCAATTGTCAGCTGGTCAACACAAGTCATCGCTTAGACCAAATACGCATTCAATTCGCCTCCATGACATCCCGTAGAAGTAGAATGCGTGGCGCATCCCAAGAAAGGATTAAGTGACGCCGGTTTTTATCCTTATCCGTATTTGTGTCCGCTTTTTAGGTGTGTGGCCTAAGGCCCCGTTTACACTTCCGACGCCTAGCGATGCGGCGGCATCTAAAGTGGCCAAATTAATCGGTCGCGTCGCTCAATCAATATGGCCACTATACGTGGTGTCGCGTAGCTTGGCGTCGAAATATAAACGGGACCTAAGTATCAGTTTTTCTAAATAAATAAAAGCGTTTTATGCCACTATATAAATATAATAAATACAAATATTTCTACTAAACAATTAAATAAATAATTCCAATAATTTACTAAAAGATTCAAATCCGAGTAAGAGTCCTTGATTTAGACTACATGAGATGGCAACGTAACAGACCAATTCCAGCCAATCAGTGCGCCGACTAACCCACTCCTCGTTCAACGCTGTCTAATTGGCCACATCACCCATGTATTAGGGGGGGGGGCAAAAGTAATGAGACAAAATGAAAAAAATCTTTATCTCCTTATAACCCAATTCAATTCTCAACGATGCTGAGGAGTGTATTTGCCATTAAGGGCAAGGACCTTGCTGCCATCGCTTAGCCAACTTCCTGATCCTATCCTTCCAGAACTGCTTGGGCCTGGTGTTGATCAACTGCTCGACATGGTTGTCAAGGTCTGCTTGGGTTCTTGTATACCTTCCGACTAGGAAGTCCTGTAGGCTCAAGTAGTAGTGGTAGTCGCATGGAGAGATGTCCGGCGAATACGGTGGGTGAGGCATGTGAACGTAGCTCAGCTGGCCAAGCTTATCCGTGGTTACTTGTTCCCGATGGGGTGCGTCGTTGTCGAAGAGGAGAACCTTCTTGAAGCGCTGCGAATGAATAAGAGCGAGTCGCCGGCCCATCTCTTCTATTTCGTTCACCATGTCCTTGGAGTCCATCGTAGTGCGCTTGGGAAACAGCTTCCGGTAAACTGATCCATGAGCGTAGACCCAAAAGCTCCAAAGATGCTTCTCGCCGTGAACATCTCGCCGAACGAAGGTCGGTAACAGGTCACCAGGCCTCATCCAGATCGCTGCTTGGCAGGGTTAAGGTAGAAGACGTACTTCTCATCTTGCGTGAATATTGAGCCCAGGCTGCTTGAGGTTGGGAATTGGGGGAGATTTGC
Source organism: Heligmosomoides polygyrus bakeri (assembly GCA_947359475.1). Taxonomy (NCBI): domain Eukaryota; kingdom Metazoa; phylum Nematoda; class Chromadorea; order Rhabditida; family Heligmosomidae; genus Heligmosomoides; species Heligmosomoides polygyrus. The sequence continues at coordinate 8,732,614 of OX375869.1, forward strand.
GCGACACAGGTCGACTCGTCAGGCTGGGGTTTCGGCATGAGACAGGCTGGGGTTTTTGGCATGCTTCTGGAAAGGGCGGAAGTGGTAACTTCTCAGATGGGCTTCAGTAAGTAGCATACAAACATACAAATACAACAAGTACGAATCCAGACTCCAGCCACGAGATACACGGCATGGGGTGTCTCATTACTTTTGCCCCCCCCCCCTAATAGGCCATATTAACAACTTACGACATACCCTTAAAAAAAGTATTTGCTTCATGTAAGGATACGACTATTAAGTGCGTGACCTAAGGTTCTATATAAATAAAAATATTTCATACCATGATAAAAATGTAATAAATATAAACGTTTTTAGTAAATAATTGAATAAACATTTTCAAGATTTCGCTAATCGATTCAAACCCGGGTAAAAGCTCTTAATGTAGCCTATGCGAGAAGGTGGGAACGCAACATACCAACCACAGTCAGTTGAAGCACCGACCACTCCGGTGCCACTCGTACCTGTCTGATTGGTCCGGGCTGCAATTACATACATCACCTATGTAGGCCACATTAGCGACTAGTGCAACTACTAGTTGCTGCGATGGTATATGGGAGCGAGTAGCACAAGCGGAGCAAGCTTTCTAAGACTGAAGACGGAGATGGGCGTAGCTGCCTTTATGAAAGCAGTGGTGACGTCGGAAAAAAAATGACGCCACAATTTTTCCCGTCATAACACGGGTGTGTCTTACAAATTAGATCACCGACTGACATTAGCGGTGAATCAATCGAGTCATTAGGGCGTATGGACACAAAACTCGTCATTTATAATCCTCAGTGGAAAGTGCGTCAATGAGTGGTTGAAAATAGTTGACGTAATTCAGAGAATTCAAGCGGAAAGTGAAATGATGGCATTAGAACGCACTTTATTGTAGTGCCACAAAGTGCGTTTTCTAACGGAATGCAAACTTTAAAGCATGAAGAGTAGCAAACTATACTGTGTTGTCTTCTTGACTATTTAAATCGGCACTGATTCATAGCTCTCACGACAAAGCCCAGAAACGAAGGATAAAGGACGGCGTTACTCAATCCCTTCTGGGATGCGCCAGCGCATTCTACAGGGTGCGCCAAAATTATGGCGACAGCACATGCGCAAACAATTTGACCTTTTATTTGGAGCGTCTGCTTTTTTCGTGCTCTTATTGTTTTTATTGAGTCAATTAGTTTATACTTACCTCAGTCAAACATACCAATAAGTCGTTTTTCAAGATAGTGAAACGTTCGTGCCACCGTTCTTAAATCATTGAGCCTTACCGTCAAGGCTTCTCGGCACGCTACATTCACCACCCTCTTGAAGTTCATCAAAGTATTATGAATACGTCCATCAGACGCTAAGAAGACCTGGGAACCGAGGATGATAGATCTGGACGGGAAAGACACGTATCTGTGACAACTACGGACAACATTAGGAAGGTACGTGAACGAATTGGCAGGAAGCCGGCGCGCTCGGTCCGCCGGTTGTCGGGAAAATGGACATCATGGAGAGGTCGTTGAGAAGAATCTTCCGTAAACTGGGACTTAAGGCCTACAAGAAAACCCACGTGCACCCTCCTGGACCCTCAAACAGGAAGGAGTTCCAGCTCACAGAGCAAGAATGCTGCAAGACTGGTGCAAAGACAACTTTCCGCAATTCATCAGCTTCCACGAGTGGCCAGCCAACTCTCCGGATTTGAATCCGTTGGATTACACGGTCTGGCCAGCTCTGGAAGCCAAAGCCTGTGGAAAACCTCACCGCCCCGTGGATCCTTTGAAGAAAGGAGTGGGATGAGCTCAACGCGCCTTACTTGCGTGCCGCCGTCGATGCCTTCCCGAAGCGTCTCAAAGTCTGTATCGATGCCGATGGAGATATCTTCGAATCTCTTTGTTGCATATAGTTTACAATAGACTGATAAACATTATCTCATCGTTGGTTTCTCGAAAGTACCGCATTTTCTCTTTTGGCGAATTGAAAACCTTGTCGCCATAATTTTGGCGCACTCTGTACTTCTACGGGAGACGATATGAATGCGTATTTGGCCATACAATGACTGCGGTGGCCAGCCGATGAACAAGTCAGCGCTTTATCCTACCCAGACACGTCTGGTACCAATTCACCGACCCCGGAGGGATGGAAGGCTTGGTTGGCTGGGCGGGAAATCCGAATCAGGAACCTGGTATCGGGTGCACGCGACAGTCGGCGCCTCCTCCGACTGCGCTACACGCGCCCTATACGATATGTACGTAATAAATAAGGTTGAGGAAGTAAATGAAAAATAAATTATAGATGCCTAGTGAATAGACAAGAATGCAACACTTCAAGGAAACACTCAGTTAAAGATGACTGTTTTTTAGATCTAAATCTCACTGAATTTGAGCGCCAAATAAAAATGTTGCCTTCTTCGAACTTCTATGGAATTCGCTGCAGAAGCTATTCGAGGTCTGAGCCGACCAAAGCAAGTCAACAACGATTCCCTTGAGGACGGTAAAACATATTAAACACATGCATCATCTGGCACCTCGTTCGAAGAACTATGTAGAGCTTGAGCACGCGCCATCAACGTCTCTATTCCTCTCTGTTGCGTGCCAGAGTAGCCCAGTGCTCTCCATCTCTCAAGAGACACAAACAAAGACAAAGTTGCCGTTCGGAAAGTCTCGAGCAGCAAGTCAGATTCTTCTGATATTCCGCGGAATACAGTCACTTACAGCTCTCGTAATCGGAACGCATCATGTACGTATATGACCCAACTAATTTTTGACGTCTTCGCCCAAGGAACAGCGTCTGCGATCCTCAAACATCATGAAGACCAACTACTCAAATAGGATTGCCCTCAACATCAACATACGATGTTGAAGGTAGTTGGTTTTAATGCTAAGTGTAAGGGATGGACTGTTTGTCAATCACACCCGGATATGCCACGTACATTACTTCTCTCACGAATGCACAACAAAATTCTGCTTGCCCTACACACAGCCTGGAACTACAACGAAAGGACAATATAATAGTGGCCAGATCTTTTAGCCTTTGAGCGGCAAAAGCGCAAAAAAAAACGCCTCCGCCGCTTTTCGATAAGGATAGGGGATAAAGGACGGCGATACTCAGTCTTTTTTGAGACACGCCACTCATTCTACTTCTACAAAAATCGATAATGGTTGACCGATCGATAACATTTACATGTTTATTTATTTATATTCATATGGAGGTGCAAGACATTTCTTGCACAAAAGAAACAACAAAATAAGCCGAGTAAGAAACAACTATAAAAGAAAATTCAACATGAACCTGGACAACAACATAGCTTATTATAAGTAGAACGAGATGAAACGTTTAAAAAAACATCGTAGCATAATACACTCTAAAACTTGACAATCCAACTCTGTCAGGAAACCCTAGAGGATACTCCAGCAGCAACCACTTTCTTAAAAGCCGATAAGGACATTGTTAGAATATTACGACTAAGGAGCTTGTTAAAATCAAGAAGCACTCGATTAGGAAAGCTTTCGAGCCTGACCTGAGTTCTATTAACTGGAGCCGTAAATTCGATCTTGGAGCGTCTTGTAACAGAGCTACTTAATGTAAACATGTTATCGGAATTTAGTTCAGTCCTTCCTGTCAAGATTTTGAAAACCATTACAAGATCATTCCTAATTCGCCTACTCTGCAAACTGGGTAGTCCAAGTTGCACCCTCCTCTGTTCTCCGTTTGGAATAAACTGATAGCTCGGACCACTACAGCGCATAACAAGTTTACGTGTGAAGTTATTCTGAACACTCTCCAGAAGGGCAATATTCTTTTTTTTGTAAGGGGAAAAACTGTTGTGCCCCCTCAACAATGGGTCGCACATAAGTTTTATACGCCTTGATGAGTGTTTGAGAGTTCTTTGTGCGAAGTGCCTTGAAGAGATTGTAAATTCTAAATTTCGCCCTTGAAACAAAATTTCTACAGTGTTTTTCAAAACACAATGCGTCATTAACTAAAAAACCTAGATCCTTCACTTCTCTGACCCACTTAAGTTGAGTTCCATCTAAAATGTATTCTACTTGAGAACTAGGTAATTTTGGACATTTCCCTATTCGAAGAACTACCGTCTTTTCTGCTGCAAGGGACATTTTCCAAGTAATTGACCACTCCCTTACAGATTCAATGGCTGATTGAACTTCAAGCGTATCCTCAGGTTTCTCGATGGTTTTATATATTCGCACATCATCAGCATACATCTGAGTGGCTACACGAAAACGGGAGATTACCTCCGGTAGATCAAGTGTATATATCAAAAACAAAAGCGGAGAAAGAACCCTTCCTTGGGGGACCCCACTACCCGCTTCTCGAGCCAAAGAAAAACTACTGCCGATTCTTACATAATATTGGCGACCTGCAAGAAAATTGCGTATCCAGTTAATTAGCGTAGGGTGTATGCCGATTAATTCAAGTTTCTTAACGAGCATATGATGAGGTAGTTTATCAAAGGCCTTGGAAAAATCGAAATAAACAACATGTGTTTGTTTCCGGTCATCAATCCCTTTAGTCCAATCATTTAAAGAAGAAAGAAGTGCTGTTTCTGTGGATCTTCTTTTCCAGAAGCCGTGTTGACATGTTGTGAGGCTTCACCCATCACTCTTCGTCCATTGATCATCATGTCGTGATTCAGGCTTTAGAGAGTCAACTCTGTACAAAATCAATAAGAATGAAGGAGGAATCTACATCTATCGGATTTCGTGGAGACGATTTGAATGCGTACTTGACTCTACAATGATTTGCGGTGGCCAGCCAATGAACAAGTCAGCGCTTTATCCTTCACGGACAAGTCTGCCAACAATTCACTGGCTCCGGAGGCATGAGAAGGCTTGGTCGGCCTGGGCGGGAAATCCGAACCAGGATCCTGGTATTGAGTGTACGCGACCGCAGGAACCTCCTCCGTCTGCGCTGTACGCGCCCATCATTCAATTACAAGTTACAAAATTTTCTTCAACACAAGGGACATTTGTGAGACTAACTGCAAAAGTCTTTTTTTTAAGAGAAGACATTATTTTGATGAAATTTGTAATACTTTTAAGTGAATGAAATACTAAATCGCTTGGGAAAAATTCATTTTCCATCTCATGCGAATCATGGAAGAAATCACTTTTGCTAATAGCCAACTTTTGCTGTAATTTTTTGTGCAGAATTGATTTTATATCTACTTTAGCTCAATAAGAGTGTTCTGTCTTCTGGAGATCATCAGATTAGTTCTTCTGAAACACTAAATGCTACCTAGATTCCGATAGGCCATCCAGAGAGAATTCGACTGGCTGCAATTCTTTCTGCAGAGGCTATTTTGAATGGAGTTATGTAGAACTGACAAAAGCGGAAAAAACGTGTGCTTCTAATCCACCCAAATATAATACAGGAGCGGTATGGCAATTACAACAGAATGAAAAATTAAATCTGATGTAGTCGAAACCACTAGGATGCGCCATGCATTTGGCTTTCTTCGTTAGGCTTTCTAGCAACCTAATACTACATCTGTACCGCTGGATCAGCTGTGCCACGTTTCGTACAACTGACGCTGATGTTTTAAATCGGGTGCCAGCAACGCGTCCATTTAGTCCAACCTGGGGCCAGAATAGCCCAGCAAAGAAACGCGAAGTAGAACAGGATCTGCACGGAGCCTGAAGGTGCCCTATCAAAAGCATTACAAGATGATCTTCGTCTCGCTAAGCTAGAGTGTAGCATCAGAATCTTTTCCGTATTCTGTGGGCTGGACTGATTCCTGAGAAGCTACTTGAAACCAATACAGGAAACTTTCGCCAATTTTAGGCTCAGTGGCTTCAGGCTACGCCTGCACCTCCTCGTGTTAGCCTAAAGCTTTCCCTTAGAAGAACGCGACGAGAAGCTGGATGAGGGGTGATGGCGCACGTCGTTTCGGGACTAGAATAGTAATGTGAACGTCGTCGGGTCGGCCAATTAACTCGTGAGCCTCCCACGAGCTACACTTAAGGTTGCCATCGAAAATGTGGCCGGAGCGTGGGATTTAGGCCGTGTGAACTGACGGGAAGACGTTCTATTCAAATGCAGCATGTTCTCACAGTCAGGGGTATCCAGCGACTTGAGCTGGCCATATAGTAGACAAGTCAGGGTTTCTCCTCTCCAGAATAGTCTGACACCAATTCAGCGAGAATTGAAGGAGTGTTATGTGTGTGTGTTGGCTGAGAGACACGAACCTCTGGAATGTGGTCAGCAGCCGGCACTCCGCGAACTATGCTACGCGGTCCAATAATTGGAAACACCGGATCAATCAAAGTCGGAGGGGGCAGACGGTGTTTCTACTCAGAATTCCCTTTCTTGAAGTTGTCCAAGAGCTTCACCTTCTAGTCCATGACACTTACGGCTTTTAGGCAAATTCAAGTGAGGCGGCGGTGTGGCGTGACAGTGCAGACACAACAGTCACCCTAAGGTTGCCCCTCCCGACTAGGATAGATCCGATGTACCTCTTCCAGAGTTATGGCACTCCTAGATTATTCAACAAGAAATGTAGTGCTCACACGTCTTCTCATTCGAGTGCTAGAAGAGCTGGCGAAGAGAAGAAACTTCATCGGGAACAGCAGGGAATTCAGAAGCCGCTGGCCAGCGTGAAGTCTAGGTGGCAGCAAGGCGACGAGAGAGTTCGTCAGACTAATGTTTGGGCTTGGTGATTTACGATCTGGAGCATTCAGCGCTGCAGCGCCTGAACTCAGGCCAGGCCATGCTTATTCTCACACACTAATCAGAGCAGTTGAAGGATGAAAGGTCGTAAATGCGGAGACCTCCAGGTCATTCTGAAGCAAGCAGGCCTTGCCATACATGATATGATTTGGGCGCATGTAGGGAGGCACCGACTCTCACATATGCCTCGAATCGATTCACAGCTCGGGTTCTAATCCAGCATTTCATCCCTCAAAAGTCGTTAGTCCATCCGCAGGAGAAAGCACGTTGTGTTAACCAAAAATACGATTAAGCGCTTCCACGTCCATCTCATAGAAGTCAAGTGCATGACATATTCCACAGCAGGACGCTTAACACCAAACTCAACTTCTTATAGGCGAAGAAGGGTAAAGAACAATTTCTGGAAACTGCATATGGAAAATATAAAAGATAAACGATTCATGTCGCTAAAGTGGGCAGCAATAAAAAGCGAGAACGCGCCTGCCAATCAGGCCGCATTGAGTGAGTGTGTTCGGTCGTTCGCTCTCTGAGTGGTTAATATATGTTTGGTCGGTACTTTTCTTGATTACGATTGGCTAGTGCGCTCTGTTGTCCACCTTTGCAACAAGGATCGCATAAAGTAAAATCCGTTTTAATCTCTCTACTGCAGGATGCGCCACGCATTCCATCTCTACACGACATTGGGGTAGACATCTGATATACTACTTTAGCTATACAATGACATCCACAGAAGAGGGCCTACCACCGACTGAAGGTGTTAAATCTGTACATATCGACGGATCTTTCAGATTACGTCTTTCGAGCGGTGGCGAACAGCTGGGCCACTATGGCACGAGGCAGGAGTCGAATAAATTGACGGTTTCTCCACGACATCGTGTAGGAGTAGAGTGCGTGGCGCATCTAAGAAAAGGTTGAGAAACGTCGTCCTTTATCCCTTATATTTTATCCTAGTCGGGAGGAGCAACCGTAAAATGTCAAATGTGGACATCATCCCATGCCACACAACCATATCCCCTAAGTTTGAAGGAAGGCCCTCGTGTCATGGGACAGCAGCTGGAGCTCTCGTAAAAATTATGAATCGACTAATACTGACAGTGATCTAAGATACTGGTTTAAGCGTTAGAGATTCAAATGTTCCAAGCTTTCATGAATCAAGTAGTTCAATCCGTCCAGTGGTGTGACTGCTTGTCAATTCCCGTCGGGATTAGGACGCGAGCACTGAGGCAGACTTTTGTGACAAGAGAGGGCTGCTGACAAGCCTGTCGCAGCAGCTAAATGCAGTAATCTATTACTTCGTCTGAGTCAACGACCTTTCAGATGACGGACAAGCTGTCTAAGTCGGCTAAACGGATTAGCGTAGGCTTATGGGCATCCTGAACCTTCTGAAGAACGCCGTATGTCTGGGTAGGCCGGTCAAGCTGAGCTATCGGTTCCTCCTCATCGAATACCCTTCAGACGGCTAGATTCCACTTCTTCCCAAGCACCAGCTGACCAAGGAGTTCACCAAGAATCAACTGCTTAGGATGAGCCATGCATTCCCACTCCCGAAAAGCGCAAGGGAGCTACGAGTGATGATGAGAAGCAGCCTGACGCGCTGCTAAAGTTCATCACCATGCGAACGACAGCGACGACGACAACGACGTCAGACAACCCCCGCGGCGCTGTACTCGGACACAATTTGTCACTGACTCTTATGCACTATCAGCATAGCTGTGTGCTATTTCGGGAACAATTGAGGTTAGTTAGATGACGATGATGATGGCTAAAGCTGTCTCGTCTGGTTGCCAGCAGAAAAGTTCATCTACTCAAAAACGAAGCATGGATGTGGTTGAGTTTGCCGATAATGACAGCTATGAACTCGAAGAAAAACAGAAAAAAATTCGCTTCTTTGTAGTTCAGCCGAAGTACAAATCTCGGCACTAAACTCTCCTTACGTGAAATGCGCTACACGCTTCTTTTCTACGGAACATCGTGGAGGTGGTCTGAATGCGTATTTGGCCATACAATGACTTTCGGTGACCAGCCGATGAACATGTCAGCGCTTTACCCTTCCCAGACAAGTCTGTTACCAAATCATCGACCCCGGAGGGATGAAGGGCTTAGTTGGCCTGGGCGGTGCATCGAACTCACAATCAAAGCGGATGACCGTGGTAGCCAACTCCCTCTTTAACTACAACATATGCGCATTCTATACAATAAAAATAAATAAATAAATAAATAGGAGGATGGCATTGCTTAATCCCTTTCGAAATGTGCCACGCATTCTACTTCTACGAGATGTCTTGGAGGCGATCTGAATGCAATGATTTGTGGTGGCCAGCCGATGGCGAGGACAGCGCATTATCCGACCCCGAATGGAAGGAAGGCTTGGTTGGCCAGGGCGGGGCATCGAATTTTCAATCGAATCGGACGATAGCTGACACCTTCTGTAATGGGGCCATATGCGTATTCTATACAATATCACCTGTATCACCTGTCGTCCCCATCGACTTGCTCGAGCGGGCGCCAGCAGCGTCTCCATTCGTCCCTGTCGCGTGCCAGAGTGGTCCAATGGATCCTCCTCGCTCGAGGGACACGAAGAGCGTCATATCGGTCGTTCAGGGCTTTCACGAAGAAGTCCGACCAACGCGTTGGTGGGCGTCCCGGTGTTCTCTTGACATCCCGCGGAATCCAGTCGGTAACGGCTCTCGTCCAGCGGGTGTCTGCGAAGCGCATTACGTGGCCGGCCCACCTAATTTTCGACAACTTGGCCCACGCGACAGCGTCTCTGATCTTCGAACGTCGGCGAAGCTCGGAACTCCGGAGGCCTTCTCTCACTTGCGTGAGTCGTGTCACTCCGAGCATCGTCCTCTCGATTCCACGCTGCGCGACGCTGATCGCGTGTTCATCCTGTTTTCGCATGGCCCAGGTCTCTGGGGCGTATGTTAGGGCAGGAAGAACGGTAGAGTCGAATAGGTGGGCACGGAGTCGGACGTTCTTCGTCTTCTTCGCGACTTCTTCGACGCTCTTAAAAGCTCCCCAAGCCGCTCGTTTCCTCCTGCTCAGCTCTGGCGCTAGGTCGTTGGCCATATTGACTTCGCGACCAAGATACACGTAGCTGGAGCATTCGGAGATGTTCGTTCCGTTGAGCGAGAATGGGGCATCAGAAACTTGTCCGTTCCTCATGAACATCGTCTTCGTAAGATTCAGCTGCAGTCCAACATTCCCACATACACGATCGAAGTCGGCCAGCATTCGCTCCGCCTGGCTGATGCTCGGTGTTATGAGCACGATGTCGTCAGCGAAACGAAGATGGTGCAGCTGCTGGCCGTCGACCTTCACTACCATGTCTTCCCATTCTAGTTCGCGCATGACGTTTTCGAGGGTGGCGCTGAAGAGCTTCGGGGATATGGTATCCCCTTGCCGAACCCCTCTCCTTACGTCGATGACGACGTCGTTGAAGAATGGAGAGATCTTGGTTGTGAATCCACTGTACAGCTCTCGAAGGACTCTGATGTACTGAGTAGGAACACCCTGAGTGAGCAGGGCTTCGTGGACCGCTTCAGTCTCGACGGAGTCGAATGCCTTCTTCAGGTCGATGAACGTAAGGCACAGCGGCAGCTTATACTCTCGCGACTCTTCGATGAGCTTCGTAATGGTGTGTATGTGGTCGATCGTGCTGAATCCTCTCCGAGATCATGGCTGTCCTTCGTCCAGCGTTCGGCTGATCCTATTCAGAATGACTCGAGTGAACAGCTTGTAGACTACGGACAGCAGGCAGATCGGGCGATAGTTGCCAATGTCGTGCACATCTCCCTTCTTGTACAGCAAGACGGTCTTGCTGGTCTTCCACTGAGATGGAACCTTGCACTCCGACAGGTATCGTGTGAAGAGCCGCGCCAGGGTGTTGATGAGCGCTGGCGGGAGGTTCTTCAGGTGTTCGGGTCTGATCCTGTCAGGGCCGGGTGCTGTACGTTTCTTCACCGACGAGATGGCGTGTCGGATCTCGGAAGGGAGAACAGAGGGAACGACGTATCCATCCTGCGGAAGATGGCATGGGGCAGGTGGACGTGGCTATCGAAGAGATCGGAGTAGAAGTCGTAGATGATCTTCTCCATGGTCCTTCTGGAAGAGGTGACGGTTCCGTCAGGACGTCGGAGAGCGGTCATCTTGGTCTTGAAGTTGGCGAAGTTTCGGCGGGCATTGCGGATGCTCTACCCTGCCTCTGCTGCTTCAGCCAACACTTCCGCCCTTCTCTCCTTGAGATCTTCCTTTATCGCCGCTCTGCATAGCTTCGCAAGCTCGGACGTCAGTTGGTAGTTGCCTGACGCTCGTGCTGCTCCATGCTGGCGAATAAGCTCGAGAGTTTTCGGAGACAGGCGTCTCTTGGTGGTCTTCAAGCTCTCGGCTCCCTTAGCACTATCGTGGAGATGGTGCACGAAGCGGTCGTATTCCTCGTCGATGTTGTCCATAACGGCATCTTCCCAAAGGCCGGCAAGAGAGGTGTAAAGGTCCCAGTTGATGGTCGTTCTGGGACTCCTCTTCTTGAACTTCGCGGCCTTCTCTCCTTGACGCGAAAAGCGAAACCTCGCGCGAAGGAGGCGGTGGTCCGATCCCGTGTAGAACTTGGGGACAACGGAGACGTCGGTCAGGCAATACTTGCGATTGAAAATGATGTGGTCGATCTCGTTATGGAACTGGCCACCGGGAGATTCCTAGGTCCATCGTAGGGAGGGAGGCTTCTGGAACTGCGAGTTTCCATGGATGGTCTTGGTCGACATGATAAACTCAGACAGCCTTTCACCTTGCTCGTTCCACTCCAAACCGTGGGTTCCGATGTGAAGTTCTTCCGGCGACCTTCGCGGTCCGATCTTGGCGTTGAAGTCGCCGACGATCACCTTGTAGAAGGTGTGATCTTCCTTATAGAACTTCTCCAGCTCCACGTAGAAGGCTTCGACCTCTTCGTCGTCGTAGTCGGATGTTGTGGCATACGCGACGAATACGGTCAAAGCTGGCACGGAACCACATCGCTTCAGTCGCAGACGTCCGATTCGGGTTGTCAGAGACTCGTACGAATCGATGTTCATGGCCAAGTGCGTGTTGACGAGGACACCAACGCCGCCTACTCCCCTGCTGTCGCATGTTCCGAGGAACAGTTCTTCTCCGGAGTCGTAGGCGGCGTGTAGGGGGTGGTGTCTCCTCGTCTCGGTCAGTCCGATGACGTCGTACTTACACAATCGTCGTACTTACACATCTATACAATAAAAATAAATAAATAAAGGACGGTGTTATTCAATCCTTCTTTGAACGGGCCACCACTCTACTTCAACGAGATATCGTGGAGGCAATTTGAATACGTATTTGGCCAAACAATGACCTGCAGTGGTCAGCAGATGAAGAAGTCAGCCCTCTAACCTTCCACGACAGGTCAGGTACCAATTCACTGACGCCCGAACGGAAGGAAAGCTTGGTTGGCCTGGGCGGGGCGTATACAGTCGAACCGCATGTACGCGATAGCTGACACCTTCTGTAACTACGTCATGTGCGTGTTCTATACAAAGAGGAGCTGATTAATTGGTCGCATATTCTGTCTGCTCGTCCGCGCACAATTAGTGGCCACAGGAACTTGCCACGCTATCTGATTAGCAGCACGAAAGGCAGAAACTTCAAAGACACGTTTTGCGCATTGAAAAATCTGTTCCAAAAAAGTCCAGAAAACCAAAGGGGGGAAATAAAACACTTAATAAGCGAGAGTGCTCTCCCTAGTCAAATCCACTGCTAATTTAGTTGTTACAAGTATAATTTTTTGCAGTCGTCCCGTTCCCCTGTCTGAAATGATTTCAAACCAAATCTCAGCCAATTTCATTCAAAAAACTTGACTGTGCCAGAATCGAATCTTGAACTGATTCATGAGTCGCTACGCTTCGTCCGCAGCTCTCGCTCTCTGATCTCAGCTAATATTACTAAACACTACCCTTGCACTGTAATAAAAGAAGTTTACAAAATATTTACAAGAATTTACAACAAAACATGTGCTAATTTTATTGAAAAGCTGCTCATAATGCTCATAAAAATGCTTGTAAATCTCTTACATTTTTAACTAACCATAAGATCGGCACCGCTTCAGACCTGCTTTAGACTGCAAACATATCAAACATCTTCCGATTTATCGAGTAGGGCGATCGCGCCATGTACTTTTCAAGCACGGTGCAATGTTGACATGGCAAGAATTATAAACGACCCCGTGGTAGCGCAGCTGGAAGAGGTGCCGTTTGTCGTGGGCATCCGATTCCAGATTCCTAGTTCGGCTTTTACTGCCAGGCCAACCAAGTCTTTCATCCTTCCGGGGTCAGCGAGTTGGTACCAGACCTACCTGGGAAGGATAAGGTGCTGACTTGTTCCTCGACTAGCCACCAGAAGTCATTGTATGGCCAAATACACATTCAAATCGCTTCCACAACAACCTGTAGAATGCGTGGCGCATTCCAAAAAGGGTTAGATAACGCGGTCCTTTATCCATATTCTTATTTGCGTTATGTCAGGTTTTTAGGTTCGTCAGCTAAGGACCACTTTTCACTTTTCTAAATAAATAAAATATTTTATATACTCAATCCCTTCTGGGATGCGCCAGCGCATTCTACTTCAACGGGATGTCGTGGAGGCGACATGAATGCGTATTTGGCCATACAATGACTTGCGGTGGCCAGCCGATGAACAAGTCAGCGCTCTATCCTTCCCAGACAAGTGTGGTACCAATTCACCGACCCCGGAGGGATGGAAGGCTTGGTTGGCCTGTGCGGGAAATCCGAACCAGGAACCTGGTATCGGGTGCACGCGACAGTCGCGCCTCCTCCGACTGCGCTATACGCGCCCTTTAGGATGCGCCACGCATTCTACTTTTACGGGATGTCGTGGAGGTGGTTTGAATGCGTATATGGCCATAATTGCGGTGGCCAGCCGATGAACAAACACTTTATCCTCCCCAGACAAGTCTGGTACCAATTCACCGACTTCGAACAGATGGTAGGCTTGATTGGCCTGGAGCTCGAAATCCGAACCAGGAACCTGGTATCAGGTGCACACGACAGCCAGCTTTCCTCCGACTGCGCTACACGCGCTAAAATATTTTATACCACTATATAAATATAATAATATGCATACTGCCATATAAACTTAATAAATATGAATATTTTATTACATAATTAAATAATTCGAACCCGAGTAAAAGTCCCAAATGCAGCCCACAGTCAGCCGAAGCATCGACGATTTCGTTGCCTCTTGTGCCTGCCTGATTGGTCCGGCAGCAACCAAATCAGCCATGTAGGCCACATTACCGACTTGTACAACTGCTCGTTGCGACGGTATTTCGTAGCGAGTAGTTGCGCCACGTACTTGTCAAGTGCGTTTCGACGTTAATTAAACTAGTACTGTATACTTAATTTATAGCGGTTCCTTACAAATCGACGATTCAAAAGAAACAATGGAAAAATACAGAATTCTGAAATATGTAGCTTAAATATACTTAAATTTTATAAAAAAATAATCGTTAAAGCAAACTCTAATGGTTCGTTTTGCCACCTCCCTTCGTCATTGAAGTCAACAACAGCTATACTATCAATCAAGTAAGCATCGCGACGCAGTGCATGTAGGCACGGCGCAATCTTTTAGTTTAAGCTAAACGTCTTACCAGGAAACTATCTCAACGATAGGTCGGAACTGCTCAAGTGTTGTACATGGGCAGAATCGCCTCTCTTTGGGAAACAACAAAATGCGAATATCTCGACCCCAATACAACTCTGCGCAGAGTTAGGGGCGACGGAAGTTGGGCCGTTGGCGGCGATAACCCTATGCCTGCAGGCGGAGGGCGAGCTCAAGTTGGCTAGAAACAGCGATTATGGGGATTACGCCGGCCCTCTACCCACTGCGCCACCATCGCCACCTCGTTATCGCTGTTTCCAGCCAACTTGAGCTCGCCCTTTCGTGCAGGCATAAAGCTAACGCCGCCAACGGCCCAACTTCCGTCGTTCCTAACTCTGCGCAAAGTTGTATTGGAGTCGAGATATTTGCATTATGCTGTTTCCCAGAGAAAGGCGATTTTGCCTATACACAACACTTAAGCCGTTCCGACCTACCGTTGGGATAGTCTCCTGGTTAATTCCGTTGGTTCTTGAAATAAGTACAGGCTTGCGTAGAATGCCCGCAGTAAAGAGAATAAAGGAAGAAAGCACAGATATTGAGCCATTAAAGAACTCCGGGATTAAGATTAGGATTAGAGTAACCACAACCAACTTCTCTTGCTCTCCATCGAAATGCCATACCATCTAGGCAACTTCAGACGTCTACAAACAACTCGAAGACTGGAATACAACTTTCGATCACTGAGTGGAACCAGACGTATTGACGGTACCGACAGCACGTCTAATTCAAGTCCAGAATTGTAGCCAGAAGAGCCAAGAATAACAAGGAGCACGGCCTCGAACTGAGCTACTAGTAACGCGATGCCTTCGGTCCTAACCGAATTACGTGGCTGATGCAATTGCGGTCGCCGGGTTCCTTTCTAAGACACGGCTTGGCGCGTGTTTCCTTTCAGTATCGACCATCTAGTGTAAGGATGAAGGATAACATCGGCGCCAGACAATCCCTTTTTGGAATGCGCCGTGCATTCCACTTGGAGGAGCATACTTTGCTTACATGGCCCACGAATAAGTCAGTCTCTCATCCTTCCTAGACGCGCTTGATAATAACTCATCGATAACAGTAGAGTGGCACAGCTCGGTTGACCGGAACAGGACCCGAACCTTGAATCGATTCGCGTTGCACGCGACTACCTGCACCTTTCCAACTGCGCTACATAGTGATGTGTCACATTGAATGGTCAATAATAGCGCTTTCTACCAGAATAGTTCGAGCTCCAAAATTGGAGGCAAAAATTGCCTTTAGTCAGTTCACTCGGATTACTAGTCGCTAATGTGGCCTACATGGAAGGGACACTAGACCATGTGGGTCGCATCGAATGACAGCGCCACCCTGAGGGAACTGGTATCTTGTTAACTAGACTCCTAGTGCATATATTATTTTATTTTATTATATTTTTATTTGTCCATTTTATTTCATTATTTCATAATAATTCATTTTTATTTTTTATGTGTTGTTTCCTATACGCTTTTATATGGAAAAGAAGTAGTACGTCCACTTGTCTGTCCGTACGCGCAAATTTAATGGCCGACTTGCTTCACCGAAACGTTATCGATTTCTCGTTCGACAACAGATCGTTTGCCACTGACATTACGCGAAAATATTGGCCGCTAGACGAGTTAGACATCAAGTGGTAATAAACGATCACTTATGAGGTACTAGGGTCGTCCTGTTCTTTGGTGTGTATTCGGTCGGTTGTCTCTTGTTTGGAAGTTTTCTGCCCATTTTGTAGGCCATCTTAACGACAAGTACTGAATAACCATAGAACCATGAACACATACAAAGTACAGTTGGAAGGGAACGTTTTTACTCCGAACGCGATCAGGGACCCAGAGGTAGACAGTTAGCCTGAAGACGTCCAGTGTACCGTTGGAACGAGGTCGATACTTTAAAGAAACCAGTTCTGGTCGCTAGTGTGGCATACATGGCTACAGAAGGAGTGACAAAACAGACCAATCAGGTCGCATGGAATGGGTGGGTCATTTTCCGGAGGGAGCGATCAGTGCCCTTATTGGCTGATGCGTGGTCGCACGACACCCTGATTGATTGTGATTGGCTGTCACGTCCCTGCCTCCCTATGTAGGCCCTAAAGACTAGTGAGCTATGGCAGGGTTTAGTCTTCAATAGCATATGTTCTAGCAATTCTTGAAAATTAAGAGGAAGCGCTTTGGCTGACCTGTGCGCGAGGCCGAACTCGACCGTATGACGGACCTCCGATCCAACTGCGCCAGACCGAACCACTTCCCAGTCAACAGCAGAATAATTTGCGGCAGAAACAGAAAGAAATGAAGCCTCTTGATATTTTAATTTTCGCCTTTTCCTTTTAAATATCTTCTAAAAATCTCAGGCCTTCGATTTTCTTGTCTTTTTTTAGTTTCAAATCACAGTTTCTTCTTACTGTTTTCAGGTTTTTGTTTTGTTTTCTCTCGCTGAGGATTTTTGGTTTAAGTCCCCTACATAATTCTTAATTCTTCCGAGAATCCATTTGTAAAGCCGCTAGAAGCCCCCGGCGACGTGCGAATGGCAGTCCTTGCAGGAATTCCACTCCAATTGCTCCAGATGATCTCTGAATAAATGAGCGTCCGACGGCGGCGGAGGCGGAGACGGCATTGGCTCGCATAAGCCGATGGCGGTTCCCTTTCCACTTAATCCATTTAGTGAGCCGATTACGGGGCTTCCGACCGACTGCTCCAGCAGTCATTTACTCAGCAATCTATTTCTGGAGCCGTTCCTTGAATGGATTGGTTGGCTCTTTTATTCTACGTCTTATGGAGCTCTAAAAGAAAGCAGAGACCCTTGAGAATTGTTTTATCGATCGCAGAGGTCTTCAAGATGTTCTTATTTATGTTTAAGGCTTGAAAAATTCAACTGGATAAATTAGTTTTAACTTGTACTAGCAATATCCAGTCCTGGTCGCGAATGAGGGCAGCACTGTTAGGCAAATCAGGCTGCATCCATTGCCTCACAAATCAGAGAGCGGGTGTACGATCGCTGCGCTGATTGGCTGGTGCATGTGCTCAGTCGCTGCTCTGATTGGCAATGATTGGCTGGCGCGCATACTTCCCAATGCTGCCCATATTCGCGACATGCACCCAGTATAGCATAATGCGATGGACCACATGCGAAACCTTCAACATGCGAGAAAAGTGTTGGATAACGAGCTGATAACTTCTAGAAAGGTAGAAGCTTCGTAGATCCCCTTCTGAACGACATTTAAACACCTTCAGCAAATGGTACACAGTCGTTAGATATTTATCGACTAATCGATTTTCGTCCCTCGTTTTGCAACCGGTGGATATCAATCCCGATCAATATCACTGGCCCCGCGTTGTGAGGCTGCCTAGCATTCAAAACCTTTATGTGATGATCATCGCATCGTTAAATTTAAAGTAGGTCCGGCAATATGATCGATATGGAATATTGATCAGCCGACCATTATCGATTCATTCCATCGATCTTTGGCAGATGTCGGCAGTCTCAGATGGAAATCGTGAACGCCTTCACAACGCGTAGGCTATATCTTTCGCTTGTAATCAGTCACCAAGGCGAAGTTTTAGCCAGGAGTGGTCGGACCGACCGTTAGGCTGTAGAGAGGGCTCAGACCAATGATTATTTATGCCTTTTTAAATAGTAATGTACGTTTTCAAAGCCACAACTTTCTTTTGTTCTTAGATTCGGAAGAGGTGAAGCGGGCATAAAATCTCTTCTAAGGTATGTAGTTCCACAGCACCTATGGCCGCCAAGTGCACAGACACCGGGAGTGGTCACCTACAGGTGAAAAATAGGTGAATTGACCGAGCACCGCTAGGCGACCTGATTTCGACCTACAGTTGATTTCATTGACTTAACAGGAATTACCCCGTCTTGTGATGAGCTTAGTCTTCGATGGATTTACCTAATAAGATATCATGATTCTAAAATTTTAAACATTTGTTCAAAGTACATATTTTCCTATTACTCGGGAACGTCATCCTCTCCGCACCTGATCATCATTTCTGTAGTATTGTTTTCTCTAAATAGACGGAATAAGCAGTTCTAGTCAAAAGGCATACAGAAACCAACCGGATTGAGCGTATTTACTTCGTTCTATCGACAGTAGGAATGAGACCCACCGCGCTAAATGATCTGTTCAGACCTACAATTGCTTGCGCAGCGTATCGCGCGAGCGGCGAAATGACCAGTAGTAGACCGCTCACTGAAACACCGCCCCAAAATAGCTCCTACCGGTCAACTTTGATATCAAAGTCCGTCATTCTCACCTGCAGGTGAACCCCAACAGTGTCTGAGTGGTTCACTAAGCCGTCCGTCTAGTTGCTCGTGGAAGCCTCCTGTACTCTCAATGTGCCTCCACTGACTTCATAGTCCCATCCGGAGTCCATAGTGCTTTCCGGCTGAAGTTCACGTCCACGCCTTCCGTCACCCGTCGCCGGTCGACTGCAGCTGGAGCGTGGTGACAGCAAAATTGCAGCGTGCGACACTGATGATTTAGCAATCCACAGAGTGCCGCTGGCTGGTGTGCTGGCGGGGTCCGCGGGGTCCCCGGAGGCAGCAGCAGCAGTTCTTGACGACAACCGTGGACGATTAATCAAGGAGCGACAGCGGCGACGATAGCGCTGGCGAAGGTGCTAGAACCCATTACTCACTGGCCAGCGGAGGGGTGGTGTGGAGGAGAATGGGACCGTTGATGAGAACGTCACGGCACCTGGCCAGAGAATCCGACGTCTTCTGCTTTAATCAGACAATGTTCCGGTATTTCCCCTAGTTATACATCAGCTGAAACAGCTTGGAGATATGGCTGAAACCTGGAGCAACATGGTAGGCCTATTGGACTAAAAAGCCCAAGTTCAAAGCTATTGCTCAACTTGCTTCTGCTCGAAAAAGCGCTACAGTATAGGAAAATCAATTAGCCATGCAACTTTTAACTGCTTAATCAAAAGTGCACCTGAAGAATTAGAGGCGCAAAAAATCGCGGCCAAATTTGGAATGCTGCAATGGAATTTTGAAAAAAAAGAGTACTAGGCGTTAATGTGGCCCGCATGAGAAGCGGACCAATCAGGCCACGTCGAAATTGGACTTTTCCCACTGAAGTGGCGTGCACGGCCGGTGTCCTGTTGGGATACGACCCGCTGGTACGTTCGCACCCATGTCGTCAACATTGAGGAATAATAAGAATCATTAATAGACGCCTCTCCGTGGGGATTCGCCATGCATTCTACTTCAACGAGATACCATGGCGGCATTGGCAAACCAATGACTAACTCAATGTTTTATCCTTCTTAGACATGTCGGCAGACCAGGTTAGAATAAAGCAAGAAATCTGGGGTGCCATGTGTCCCACAAATCTGAAAACACATAGGGGCCTTGAAAAAAAAAAGAAATATCTCGCCGTCATGCAGCACCCCATAGAAGACATTGACGTCAAGGCACACGTTCTATTGTTGGAGATGTACGCTTACGAAATCAAGCTTTATGGCTCCAATAAAACAATGTCAGTAATGGTAGACCGATCGATATCCTGTACTTGTTGTGAAGCAGCAAATTTTCACAAAAAATTATGCCAAAGATGTAGGTATGTTCTGTTCGAGAAGAATTTTAAAAAATCGCGCGTTACAACGGAAGACTCGACACTTTTATTTTATAAGTCCTCCTTGCAGGCGCAAATCAGTGAGAAAGCTATGGTTAAAGATCGATAAAGTCAATCAATAACGACAGACCGATCAATAATCTTTGCTTGTTGTTAATTGGGAAATAGTTTCAAAAAATATGTCACAGATGTGTGCTCTGTTCCAGTAAAACTGAATACATCGCACGTTAAACGAAAGACTCAAAAAATTGTAAGTCTATTTTGTAGATGCATTTTCAATGGATGACTTTGAAAAAAATCGATAAAGTCAATCAATAACGATAGACCTATCGATAATTTTTGCTTGTTGTGAAGCAAAATATACTCACAAAGAAATTATATCTCAGATGTATGCTCTTTTAGTAGAATTTGTAAGTCTCTTTTGTAGACGCATTTTCAATGGATGAACTCTGGAAAAAAAATCGATGAAAGTCAATCAATAACGATAGACCAATCGATAATCTTTACTTGTTCTGAAGCCGTTAGTTAGCTGTTGGTTTTCTGTTTCAAATTTATTAAGGGTGAATCCAGGCTAAAATCAGGTAAATACTGGGTCTTCTTGCCAACACAGGATTAGCGAAATACAGCTATCGCTTCCGATATGCCAAACAGCGGAAATCGTCAGAAAATATTTGATTCTCGTTTCTTGTCGAAGTACCCGTTGACAACAAATGCTGCTTCCAAGCCAACTAAGGTCAGCAACTGCTTTCGTTCGTCAGAAAGAAAATGAAAAATTGATGCCTTCAACATTGCACATTGCGGATATTACCGAGGGGACGAGATATTTTGTCTTATGCTGTTTCACACTCGTTTGAATTCTGTGTTGTTCATTTCCGTGCATAACTAGTGTCCAGTTGTTTTCCCTTCTTCCATGTTTTGTTCAAGCCTTGTGTTTCTTGTTTACCCTTACTGCAGGCCTATCTGCATTAATTAGGTTGTAAGGAAACTTCTCGCCGTTTCTGACTTCTAACTTCAACTGACCATAACTTCTTTCATTTCCAACATTTCGGTTGAAGTAAACCTGTTACACCTAGGGTATCGCTGACACTAAAACCCGCCAGTGGAAATCCTTATGTTGTGAACAATTGTACGTGAAACTCAGTACATGTCGCGAAGACGCTCCCCGGGGGTGCGGTAACGCTCAGCGTCGGTGTAGGAACTTATTGTAACTGCGATAACTAATCGGGCTGCCAATCCACAGGCTCGAACGCTCAGGCACGGCACATGATTAGGTGCTGCGATTACGGTAGGAGCATTGGCGTGTGTGTTTCCGCACCTCCGCGCTGTGTCTTCGCGACATGAACCGGTCAACAAAAGAAAGCAATCCAAGAGATATAGGATAGAGGTCGGCGCTACTCAATCCCCTTTGGGATGCGCCACGCATTCTACTTCTACGGGACGTCGTGGAGGCGACTTGAATGCGTATTTGGCCATACAATGGCTTGCGGTGGCCAGCCGATGGACAAGTCAGCGCTCTATCCTTCCCAGACAAGTCTGGTACCAATTTACCGACCCCAGAGGAATGGAAGGCTTGGTTGGCCTGGACGGGAAATCCGAACCAGGGACCTGGTATCGGGTGCAAGCGACAGCCAGCGCCTCATCCGACTGCGCTACACGCGCCCAATTCAAGAGATACGGAAAAATATGTAAAAATCAGAGCGAAAACAGCTTTCAACTTCAAATCCTTCAACCCTTCGAAGCTAACAGTGTGTTATTTGGAGTTGCCGCTCGGAACGGTCAGAAACTTTATCTGTCAGCGGGGCACATTTACAGCTAATTTTGACGCTTTGTTCCCAGATTTTCATCGCGTTGTTCTGATCTAATTGACCAGCTTGCTCAGTAGATGTCGTTGTGAATTATGCCAGTAGTAGACCATCAAATAGTAAAAGTGATCATTTGAGTGTCGCCTAGAGAAACTTTGTGATCGTTGGAAAAAACCATTTCATCCAAGAATCCTTCACAAAAGTTTTCTATTAATGCACTGTTTTTCCACTATGATCCAATCTTTATAACAAACGACTCCAGTTTCGAAAAATATTTGTCCTTGAGTCACTAGAAAGGGAATCTAGAAATTGCCGTAATACTGCAAAAAAAAACCCATCCAAAAAAGACGTGCTAGGAGCTGTTGTCAACCGCTCCCCGATAACGGTTATGACACAAACTGGGAGGCGCAGTATTTAAAACCATTAAATAATAAAGATGAAACAGGAAATATTAGGTTGTCCCATAAGTCCCCGCCGTTTTTTAACGATTCATTGCGAATTTCGCCGGCGGTTTCTTGCATATCGCTGTACAGCTTTCGAAAGAAAATTATTTACTCTATCAGAGGATGTATTGCATTTCTTTTTTCATCCTGAATTTTGCCAATTTTTAGGTCGCTAAAGTGAAAAGTGGCCATCTGTGACGGCTCCTTCCCTCCGCTTAGGCTTGCAATTTTTTGAGAAGCTTTTCATAGCATTTGGAATGGAATGCTCTGTGCTACAAGAATACGTGTTGCGCTTATTTGCCCACTTGTCCTTTATTGATTTTTAGGTCATCAAATTGGGACGTCCGACTTTTCCTTCCGAATTTTTACCGAGAGCTCCTGCTCTGGGGTGGACTTTATTGCTTGGTGTTATATTTCGGTCGAAAGAGAATGTCTTGCTCTATAAGAATTTCTGTCGCGTTTATTAGCTCATGCTGATTTCCGTCGAATATCAACAAAATTCCAAAAAGAGAAAAATCATCTTCATCAACAACTCCTTCTTCGTGTTCAGTTGTTGATATTCGACAGAAATCAGCATGAGCCAATAAACGCGACACAAATTGTCATAGAGCAAGACACCATGTTCTGAACGACATATCACCTGTATCACCTGTCGTCCCGTTGATCATCGACTTGCTCGAGCGGGCGCCAGCAGCGTCTCCATTCGTCCCTGTCGCGTGCCAGAGTGGTCCAATGGATCCTCCTCGCTCGAGGGACACGAAGAGCGTAAAATCGGTCGTTCAGGGCTTTCACGAAGAAGTCCGACCAACGCGTTGGTGGGCGTCCTGGTGTTCTTTTGACATCCCGCGGAATCCAATCTGTGACGGCTCTCGTCCAGCGGGTGTCTGCGAATCGCATTACGTGGCCGGCCCACCTAATTTTCGACGACTTGGCCCATGCGACAGCGTCTCTGATCTTCGAACGTCGGCGAAGCTCGGAACTCCGGAGGCCTTCTCTCACTTGCGTGAGTCGTGTCACTCCGAGCATCGTCCTCTCGATTCCACGCTGCGCGACGCTGATCGCGTGTTCATCCTGCTTTCGTATAACCCAGGTCTCTGAGGCGTATGTTAGGGCAGGAAGAACAGTGGAGTCGAATAGGTGGGCACGGAGTCGGACGTTCTTCCTTTTCTTCACGACTTCTTCGACGCTCTTGAAAGCTCCCCAAGCCGCTCGTTTCCTCCTGCTCAGCTCTGGTGCTAGGTCGTTGGCCATGTTGACTTCGCGACCCAGATACACATAGCTGGAGCATTCGGAGACGTTCGTTCCGTTGAGCGAGAATGGGGCATCAGAAACCCATCCGTTCTTCATGAACATCGTCTTCGTAAGATTCAGCTGCAGTCCAACGCTTGCACATACACGATCGAAGTCGGCCAGCATTCGTTCCGCCTGACTGATGCTCGGTGTTATGAGCACGATGTCGTCAGCGAAGCGAAGATGGTGCAGCTGCTGGCCGTCGACCTTCACTCCCATGTCTTCCCATTCTAGTTCGCGCATGACGTTTTCGAGGGTGGCGCTGAAGAGCTTCGGGGATATGGTATACCCTTGCCGAACCCCTCTCCTTACGTCGATGACGACGTCGTTGTAGAATGGAGAGATCTTGGTCGTGAATCCACTGTACAGCTCTCGAAGGACTCTGATGTACTGAGTAGGAACGCCCTGGGTGAGCAGGGCTTCCATGACCGCTTCAGTCTCGACGGAGTCGAATGCCTTCTTCAGGTCGATGAACGTAAGGCACAGCGGCAGCTTGTACTCTCGCGACACTTCGATGAGCTTCGTAATGATGTGTATGTGGTCGATCGTGCTGAATCCTCTCCGAAATCCTGCTTGTTCGCATGGCTGTCCTTCGTCCAGCGTTCTACTAATCCTATTCAGGATGACTCGAGTGAACAGCTTGTAGACTACGGACAACAGGCAGATCGGGCGATAGTTGCCAATGTCGTGCACGTCTCCCTTCTTGTACAGCAAAACGATCTTGCTGGTCTTCCACTGAGATGGAACCTTGCATTCGGACAGGTAGCGTGTGAAAAGCCGCGCCAAGGTGTTGATGAGCGCTGGCGGGAGGTTCTTCAGGTGTTCAGCTCTGATCCTGTCAGAACCGGGTGCTGTACGTTTCTTCACCGACGAGATGGCGTGTCGGATTTCGGAAGAGAGAACAGAGGGGACGACGTATCCATCCTGCGGAAGATGGCATGGGGGCAGGTGGACGTGGCTATCGAAGAGATCGGAGTAGAAGTCGTGAATGACTTTCTCCATGGTCCTTCTGGAAGAGGTGATGGTTCCGTCAGGACGTCGGAGAGCGGTCATCTTGGTCTTGAAGTTGGCGAAGTTCCGGCGGGCATTGCGGATGCTCAGCCCTGCCTCTGCTGCTTCAGCCAACACTTCCGCCCTTCTCTCCTTGAGATCTTCCTTTATCGCCGCTCTGCATAGCTTTGCAAACTCGGACGTCAGTTGGTAGTTGCCTGACGCTCGTGCTGCTCCACGCTGGCGTATCAGCTCAAGAGTTTCCGGAGACAGACGTCTCTTGGTGGTCTTCAAGCTCTCGGCTCCCTTAGCACTATCGTGGAGATGGTGCACGAAGCGATCGTATTCCTCGTCGACGTTGTCCATGACGGCATCTTCCCAAAGGCCGACAAGAGAGGTGTAGAGATCCCAGTTGATGGTCGTTCTGGGATTCCTCTTCTTGAACTTCGCGGCCTTCTCTCCTTGACGCGAAAAGCGGAACCTCGCGCGAAGGAGGCGGTGGTCCGATCCCGTGTAGAACTTGGGGACAACGGAGACATCGGTCAGGCAATACTTGCGATTTAAGATGATGTGGTCGATCTCGTTGTGGAACTGGCCACCGGGGGATTCCCAGGTCCATCGTAGGGAGGGAGGCTTCTGGAACTGCGAGTTTCCATGGATGGTCTTGGTCGACATGATAAACTCAGACAGCCTTTCACCTTGCTCGTTCCACTCCAAACCGTGGGTTCCGATGTGAAGTTCTTCCGGCAACCTTCGTGGCCCGATCTTGGCGTTGAAGTCGCCGACGATCACCTTGTAGAAGGTGTGATCTTCCTTATAGAACTTCTCCAGCTCCACGTAGAAGGCCTCGACGTCTTCGTCGTCGTAGTCGGATGTTGGGGCATACGCGACGAACACAGTCAAGGCTGGCACGGAGCCACATCGCTTCAGTCGCAGACGTCCGATTCGGCTTGTCAGAGACTCGTACGAATCGATGTTCATGGCCAAGTGCGTGTTGACGAGGACACCAACGCCGCCTACTCCCCTGCTGTCGCATGTTCCGAGGAACAGTTCTTCTCCGGAGTCGTAGGCGGCGTGTAGGGGGTGGTGTCTTCTCGTCTCGGTCAGTCCGATGACGTCGTACTTGATCTTCCTGGCTTGCATCATCAGGTCCTCGACGGATGCTTCCGACGCAAGCGTGCGGGCGTTGTAAGTACAGATCGTCATCCTAGTCCTTCTCAGTTTGCGCAGCCTGGTTAGGCCCTGAGATTTTAGCAGCCTCTCCGTACTCGTCCTTCCCATCGCTGCAGAAATGGGGGCTCTTTCGGGGTCAGGGGAATGAGGCCCTTTAGTGCTGCTGTGTTTGACTGGGCTCTGTCGTGCGGGCGGGGTACTCCGGGCAGCCAGCCAGACTGCCCGAAGGGACGGGGCGAGACTTAAGGCGGCCTCGAATCGCCTTACATGTACTCCCAGTCTACCGAGTGCAAGCTTTTGGCCGAGCCGACACAGTTACAATCCGCACAGTCACGGACACATCCACGCACACTGTGCGCGAACATGCCGCTCCCACGCACAAGGAACGCATCGACCCGACACAGCAGGAGCAAGGAGTCCATCCCCTGCATCCCACCTGCGTCTCTGGGCAGTACACGGTCGCATTTGGTTCGCGTTTAATTCCCCTATCCACCACCCGGGGACGCGCCACGTGGCCCTGCGACAAGCGGCCCGAGATCCCTCTTAACAAGAGAGCCCGAAGGCTCTCTATCGAGGGAGATCCGTGGCTTTAACGACCTAAAAATTGACAAAATTCAGGATGAGAAAAGAAATGCAATACATGCTTCGATAGAGCAAATCAATTTCTTCCGAAGGCTGTATAGTGCTATGCAAGAGACCGCCGGCGAAATCCGCAATGAATCGTTGAAAAAACGTCGCGGACTTATGGGAAAACCTTACAGTTGATGAAGAAGGAAGCGTGGACTACGTAGCGAATTGGTCCCCATCGGACGGCCCATGGTCGGGTTCTTCGCGCATTGTCGAGAGGCCAGACCGTAGAGTTCAGAGTGAGTTAAGTTGTATCCTTTTCCTGCGCAAGGACGCGCCTCAATAGGATGCTTTTGCTGTCTCAAACCTAAGGCTATATTAAGGTAACGCTTAGGGAACTATCCTAATCGATGGGGGCGTATAGTGATTTGCGTGTCGATCCGCTCCTTTGAGTTCTTACGGAAGCCTTAATGCTATTTCATAATTCAGGAAATGTGGTTAGGAAGCATGAGATGAGGTACGCGATTGGCACTTTACGACCGCCCCTCACCACTAGGATAGATCCTACTTAGGCTTTGCTTCTACCTATTCCTCTGCATGATCGTCAATTCTGATCGTGAGCAAGGCTTTCTGCTACTTTAAGAATCTCTGTCTTCATTGTACCATGTAGCACATAGTTCATTGATTTTTTGAAAATTTACATCACAACATAACATCCAAATTTTAATTTAATTCTGACTTCAAGTATCCGAGATTCATGCCGTAAAGCTCAATTCCACGAAAACCGGACTTTTCTGCTGTCACGGAAAGAGACTCATATTCTTCAGTTTTTGGCAAGTGCCTTATACATTTCATATCTATTTAAAACTACATATTCTTCTCTGTGTATAGAGCACGAGTAGCGCAGTTGGAGGTGGTGCCGACTGTCGCGTGCACCCGATACCAGGTTCCTAGTTCGGATTTCCCGCTCAGGCCAACCAAGTCTTCCATCCCTTCGGGGTCGGCAAATTTGTACCAAGCTGCATGGAAAGGATAAAGCGCTGACTTGTTCATTGGCTGGCCATCACAAGTCAGTTGTGTGGCAAAATACGCATCCAAATCGCTTCCACGACATCACGTAGAAGTTGAATGCGTGGCGCATCCAAAAGGAGTTGAGTAATGCCGTCCATTGTACTTATTACTCTTTGCGTAAGTGCATCGAAATCTGCTATGAAGTCGGGAAGTTAAAATTGAAACAATGGCGGGAATATTCAATGCACTAAATTCAGCTGTTCCTTAATTACGATTTTAATTCTTTTAATTTTTTTACCGCTGAACCTGTTTCTTAGTGCAATCAATTTTTTGCGTTCTGGGATGTTTTTCAATACATATGAGAAGAGCCACAGTATAGATCTGTTTGTCTTTCCCGAATTTCTAGTGTAGTTGAAACACCAACTTCAACTGTTCAATTTTCAGTTTTATTCATTTCAATTAAATTTAATTCAATTTTTCGTGTTTGTGTTTATGCCTTCTACGTGTGTGATTGATTGTAAGTCACGCTAGAATTAGATAAATAAATAAATAAATAAATAAATAAATAAATAAATAATAAAAGTGAAGCCTGGTTCGAGTTACGAGTTTTATGGGTACTTCAGGAACAGCCTTATTTACACAGCCATCATTACCTTCAGTCTTCTAATTCTTTGTGTCTTTATTCGTTGTCGTTCTTTTTTCCATTTTATTGTGTTCTTGACTTCAAGTTGATGGTGCCTTTAAATAGGTGGCCTGCATTCGATTGCGTATCCCTTGCAACGGCATCTTTCTTTCCCTTCTATCGGGGCTCTTCTGAATGAGTTTTCTCCTGAAAACCTCTACTCGTATCGTAGGCGTGGTAAAGCTCGCAGAGGAACGAGCAAGCGATAGCGAGTGGACGAATAGCTCTGGCTCATTCCGTGCGAACAAGCCACGGTCGGAGAATCGAGGCCTTGTTTCTTCCATTTGCTGAAGAGTCCTGAACGTCTGAATCACAACCAGCCCCAGTAAGCCGCCTACAAGCAACAGCTAGAGGCAACTCCTCTACGCAGTGAAAGCTGCCTGAGAAATGTGTCCGCTAAACCAATTCTTTGCAAGTGCCCATGTCGCAATGAAATTAGCCGAAAAAAATGAGTGGAAGTGAGTGCTCTCGAAGTTTCACGAACTTCAAGGACTTCCGTGTTGGTTTTGAGACAGCAAACAAGCCTCACACACCACTAGCACTCCTAGGCACATTACTGTACTCCACTAAAGTTCGGATTTTGAGAAGCTGCTTGAAATCTAAACAAATCGGTACTTATTGGGATTTTGCCCGACCGGGTTGGATCGCGTTTCGGACCAGCGGGAAACGGCCGAAACGGGGTGAATGTGAAGCTGAAGCTACACAGTGCAGTCCGTGTCTACATTGGCTAACTCCTCACTTTCAGTTAACCCCCCCCCCCCCCCGCGACCGAACCGAACATGATGGCCGATGAACGGGCCTCAAGGCAAGTAATAATAGTATCGATTCATCGATCGTCCTTTTTGGTTTTATAGATTTATTCCCATAGTTTAGAGTCTCAAACAGCATGATGGCCGATGAACGGACTTCACCACAGGTAAAATTATCGATCGATGGAGCATTATTGACTGACTGATCGACTTCTGTCCAAACTGACACATTGAAGCCGGAATCACGCAAACATGATGGTCGATGAACGAGGCTTCATCATCACATGCTTTCACAACATGTAAATGTTATCGATCGGTCAAACATTATCGATTGGCTTTTATCGATTTTTTCCATTGTTGACTCTCTCAAGTGGGAATAACACGAGCAGGATCGTCGATGAGCATCAATATCATCAACAACGCCAATGGCTGACTGCCGGTTTCCACGTACTCAATTTAACGTGATTTTCTAGAAGGCTGGTGATCCCAATGGATCCCACGTAGGTGCCCTGGAGTTCTTCATCAGAAGTCCGACGACCCGGTATTGTTTGCCGTTGCAGCCGCTGAGGAGGTGGAGGCCCTCGGCGGCTGGCTCTTCCGCTGCCGGCCTCCGCCGTCGCATATCAACAATATTTTAATTCAGAATTAAAAACAAGGCGTGCGCACGCACGCATGCAGTCAATACACGCATAAAAGTGACACTGCAAACAGAGTCGTTCACGCTTCGGGTGGGCGAAGGAGCGAGCGAGCGAACGGAACGACATGCCTTCGCCTCAGGGCAGGCGGGAAGTTCGTCGACTCGTCGCCTTCCGCTGCTCGACTTTCCATGCCTGCTGTGTCTGGCGGAACTTGAATCAAGCAAATCACTTGTTTTCTCGGTCGGCGTCAATCGAGGCCGCTGCTCCACGCGCACACATGCTCGGCGCTATTATTAAACACGCCTAATTAGGAAGGAGGGGAGTGAGGTGGCTGGCTCGAGACGCCGTTGTCACGTGGAGATCCGCTATGATATGGACAGACGCTCGGTGAGGGTGGTGAGCTATAGAGACGACGTGTAATTATCCTGAAGAGTAGAGCATCCCTGAATGCTCCATGAAACACATGAAGTTCCGCTGAAATAAAAGGGCAAGAACAGGTGACAGGATTCTTCACCGATAGGTGACCGGATTTTCAACCACTAGCGAATGAATTTTCTCCGATAGTTGGCCGGGCCAGAGAATGGGACTTGAAATCTAATCAGCGAGAACGGTCAACTGCGGAAGAACTCGCGGTGGATTTGAGGAGTACCTATTCGTAGCATAAAATTCACCAAAAGGTGACCGGATTTTCACCCAGTGGTGACCGAGTTTTCTGCGGTAGTAGGATGGGACTGAGAATGGAACTCAAAACCGAATCATCTAATATTCTTCCAATATGTTGTCTTAGTGGTTTTGTTTCGTCGCTTGATGTCATACACGTATAAATAAATAAATATGGTCAGCTGCTGCTGTATGACTAAACTGGTCAATTTCGACCCCTAAACAAATTTGAAGAGTAGCTACTCGTAGCACGAAATTCACCTATAGGTGACCGGATCTTCACCCACTGGTTACCGAGTTTTCTGCGATAGTTCGCCGGGCCAGAGAATGGAATTTGAAATCGAATCAGCGAGAACGGTCAACTGCGGAAGAACACCCGATGAATTTGAGGAGTACCTATTTGAAGCGTGAAATTCACCAAAAGGTGACCGGTATTACACCCAGTGATGACCCATTTTTCTGCGATAGTTGGCCGGGACTGAGAATGGAACGCAAAATCGAATTATCGAATATGGTCAGCTGCTGCTCTACGACTAAACTGATCAATTTCGACTCGCTAAACTAATTTGAAGGGTAGCTACTCGTAGCACGAAATTCACCTATAGGTAGCCGAATTTTCACCCAGCAGTGACCGACTTTTCTCCAGTATTTGGCCAGGACCTGGAGTGGATGTTGAAACCGAATCAGCGAGCACGATCAACTGCCGAAGAACTTCCGGTGAATTTGAGGAGTAGCTACTCGTAGCATTAAATTCACCAACAGATGACAGCATTTTCACCCACTGATGATCGACTTTTTGCCGGCAGTTGGCCTGGCAAAAATTTAAGAACGAAGATTCAGAGAGCACGGTCAGCTGCAGCACGACGACTAAACCGATGAAGCGAGACTTACTAGACGAATTTGAGGGGTCTGTAACACGAAATGCTATCTGTAGCACGAAATTCCCTGGTAGGTGACCGGATCTTCACCCACTGGTGACCGACTTTTCTCCAAAAGTTAGCCGACCCGATAAAGACCGAATCAGCGAGTTCGGTCAGGACCAGGGATGGGCGGAATTTCTGTTTTCTGTTTTCTGTTTTCTGATTTTCTGGCCATTTTGGGCAAATTTTTTCTGTTTTCTGTTTTCTGGGAAAATGGGCAAAAATTGGCCAGAAAACAGAAAATAGGGTTGCGAACAAAATTTTATCACAGAAATAAAATGAAAAGAATCCAAAAAAGTGTCATAGAATAGTGAGCTTCATTCCAAAATAGTGTTTCTAGAGTATCTTAGATGGCAAGCATGTGGCGTTTTTGGATGTGCTCATGTAGTAATTGCGCCATGTACTCATGAACTCTGCCGCTTTGTTTGGTTGATTGATTGTGTAAGTGCTGCTGGCAAGGAATTCCTTCATAGGACATTTTTCGATTTTCATGATTTGGCTTCGTATTCTCTTCGATATTAACAGTAGTTTGGACCATCTACGATCACTAAAAATTTTATATTAAAACTACAAAACTAGTATTCTGAGGGGTATTAGATTATGCATTAACTAACCATTTGTCCTAGAGTTACTGTGGGTAGGGTTATACTCCACGTTCGGTTTAAATATTCAATATTGTTGGCCAGTCATCCCTATTAACGATTTCTGCAGAGCATTTGTCGAAGCTTATTTTCTAACTCTGAAGATTGCTCAGCTTTTGGTGTCACAAATTAGTAGGAGACAGAAAAGTTTTAGTTACCTTCGATTTCGCTGCTGTAGTGAAACAGTAGTGATACACGAAGTTTCTCATTTATTACGTATGGGACATCATCTGTCGTCCCATTGATCATCGAGTTGTTCAAGTGGGCACAAGTAGCGTCTCCATACGTCCATGCCGCGTGCCAGGGTGCTCTAATGGATCCCCCTAGATCGAGGGACACGAAGAGCGCCATATCGGTCGTTCAGGGCTTTCACGAAGAAGTCCGAACAACACGTTGTTGGGCGTCCCGGTGTTCTCTTGACATCCCGCGGAATCCAGTCGGTGACGGCTCCTGTCCAGTCGGTGTCTGCGAAGCGAATTACGTGGCCCACCTAATCTTCGACGACTTGGCCCATGCAACAGCGACTCTGATCTTCGAACGTCGGCGAAGCTCGGAAGTCTCGAGGCCTTCTCTCACTTGCGTGAGTCGTGTCACTCCGAGCATTGTCCTCTCGATTCCACGCTGCGCGACACTGATCGCTTGTTCGTCCTGCTTTCGTAGAGCCCAGGTCTCTGATGCGTATGTTAGGGCAGGAAGAACAGTGAAGTCGAAAAGGTAGGTACGGAGCCGGACTTTCTTCGTCTTCTCCGCGACTCTTTCGACACTCTTGACAGCTCCTCAAACCGCTCGCTTCCTCCTGCCCAGCTCCGGCGCTAGTTAGTTGGTCATGTCGACTTCGTGACCCGGATACACGTATCTGGAGCATTCGAAGATGTTCGTTCCGTTGAGCGAGGATGAGGCATCAGAAACTCGTCCGTTCCTCATGAACATCGTCTTCGTAAGATTCATCTGCCGTCCAACGTTCCCGTATACACGGTTGAAGCCAGCAAGCATCTGCTCCGCCTGGTTAGCGCTCGGTGTTAGATGGTGTGTAGCTGCCGTCCGTCGACTTTCGCTCCCATGTCTTCCCATTCTATTTCGCGAATGACGCTTTCGAGGGTGGCGCTGAAGAGAACCGGGGTTATAGTACCCTCTCATCGAACCTCTCTGTTCACGTTGGCAACGACGTTATCGTAGAATGGCGAGACCTTGGTCGTGAATCCACTGTACAGCTCTCGAAGGACTCTGATGTACTGAGTAGGAACGCCCTGAGTTAGCAAGGCGTCGACTCGACGACCGCTTCAGCTTCGACGGAGTCGAATGCCTTCTTCAAGTCGTTGAACGTAATACACAGCGGCAGCTTTTACTCTCGCGACATTTCGATGAGCTTCGTAATGGTGTGTGTGGACGATAGTGCTGAATCCTGTCCGAAATCCTGTTTGTTCGCATGGCTGCCCTTCGTCCAGCGTTCTGCCGATCCTATTCAGGACTCGAGTGAACAGCTTATATACTACGTACATCAGGCAGATTGGGCGATTGTTGCTAATTCGTGCAGTTCTCTGTACAGCAAGTCGGTGATATGTAGATATAAGGAGAAATAATATCCCCAATAACAATAATGTTATGGAGAGGGTATATGCTCGGTCTTCATTATATGGTGTCTACGCATTCAAGAAAGCACCTTCACCTAAGATCTGTTGTGCTGACAGCCCCTTCAGTCGCAATCTCGTGTTGTTCTGTGAATTATCAAGCCAATACACAACATTTTAGTGGCTAAGTAGTAACTAGGTGCTCTTAAGAGCATTGGTAAGTTGGCCTTAAGACATTCAGCTGCACGGAAACTAGGACACTTACAAGGAAAGGTGTTCTCGATGAACAAGACGAATTAGGGAAATAGATTCTGGCGCAGCCAGTATTACTCAAAGAACCTTTGCACAGCTTTAGAGTATGTTGCGAGAGTGTGTCTACAAACTCAAGCAATTGAGCTGAAACATGCAAACAGTGATCAATGAGCCTTCATTGTGTTCGGTGCTCTAAAAGGCCAGTTTCTTACTAGTGGGACGATTATCTAATTGAGGCGTTGGCGGTGAAACGGAGCTGATGAGTAATGTTGTATACTTCAAGTGTCGAGATTCCTAAGATCTATCAGTCAAGATTTACAACTTGCTGATTGCAATACACTGGAGTGTACTAGGAATTTTTATAAATGCTTGCAAATTAAAACGCTGGTCTACGACTACATTTCTAGTCGTACAAAAGTATTTGCTACTGGAAATATGGATCATTGGGTAAAATAATTAGGTCGTGTGATAATTTCGAAATTTTCTGTTTTCTGTTTTCTGTTTTCTGATTTTCTGGCGTTTTTGGCTTTTCTGTTTTCTGATTTCTGTTTTCTGACGAAAACGATTTTCTGTTTTCTGTTTTCTGGGAAAATTTTCAAAATTTCCGCTCATCCCTGGTCAGGACGACGAAAACGATGGCACACAGTTGCGGATGGTTGATGAACCCCTAGCGATAAACTGCGGAAGAACTTTCGGTGAATTTGAAGGGTAGCTGCTACTCGTCGCAAAGAATTTACTGACAGTTGACCGGCTTTTATGCCCCCGATGACCGAGTTTTCTCCCGAGAATGGCATTTGAAATCGAATCAGGCGGTTAGCTGCTGCACGAGGATAAAACGAGGGTACACAGCTGCGGATAGCTGTGGAACTGCTAGCGGTCATTTGCAGAGGTGTTCAGGTGAATTTGGATGGTAACTACTCGTGCCACAGAATATACCGATAAGCCACCGGATTTTCGCTCACTGTTCACCAGCTTTTCCCCCGTAGTTGGCTAGTCCATCAATGGAATTTGAAACCGAACCAGCGAGTACCGTCAGCTGCTCTTCGACGACTAAAACAATGCTACGCAGCTGCGAATAGTTCCGGGGTAGTCCTAGTGGTCAAGTGAGGGAGAAACTCCGGTGAAGTGGAATGGTGGCTAATCGTCACAAGAAATTCACCTACAGGTGACCGGATTTTCACCCAGCGGTGACCGACCATTCTCCAGTAGTTGGCTAAGCCCGAGAATGCAGTTTGAACCCGAGTTTAGCTGGCAGGGTTAGCTGCTGTACTACGCCTCCGATGAACTCATTTACTACCCGTTACATGTAATTTGAAACCGAATCAGCAAGCACCGTTAGCGGCCGCACGACGACTATAACGATGGTGGTGAGCTACGAATACTTCAGGAGCTCCCAGCGGTCAACTGCGGGAGAAGTTCCGGTGAGCGCCAAACTACTCGGTGACTGTTCACCACGCCAATTCGCCGATACATGACCGGATTTTCGCCCGCTGGTCACCGATTTTTCTCCGGTAGTTGGCCCGCTTCGAGAATTCAATTTTAACCCGAAAAAGCTGGCATGAATATGAATAATGAGACAAATTCTAGCGTTAATCAATCCATTTGTTGATTGCGCCATGCACTCTACTTCTTGATGCTCTTAGAATCAGTGGCGGTGGCCGAGGCATGGACAGGCAGTGTTTCGTCCTACCCATACAAGTGCGGCACCAATTCACTGGCATGGTTGGCTTAGAAGAGACAAGATCACAGAATTTACCGATTAGGTGACCGGATTGTCACCCAAAGGTGACCGACTTCTCTGCGGTAGTTGACCGAGCAGAAAATTCGATTAGAACCCGAACTATCCGACAGGATTAAGGGCAAAGGACAGCAAGACTTCAGGAGCAACAACTCTTCTCGTGAAGTTCACCGATAGGTGACGGGATTTTCTTCCGAAGGTGACCGACTTTTCTACGTTTGTTTAACAGGATTAAGAACAACAGCGCTATCAATTTGATTCACGTGTTCAAAGTTTATAATGTGGCACTTCTACGCAATTACACAAATTGCGCACTACCATACGCCACCAGACAACCGTGCCTCAGACACTCGCAGCCGTCAACTGGAAGGGCAACCATAGTTTACCCAAGGAACTGATCAACAGTTGAACAGTATTTCTCCCAAAATTCAACGAGCTTAGGGCATGGCGGGGTTCAACAAGTATTTCTCGGCATGCTTTAACCCATTTCAAATTCCCGCTCAAACTGACTAGTTCGACTGCCGATGAAACTCCGTTCACCTATCGGTGAAATTTCCAGTGAACTACAGTTGCCCTTCCAACTAACTGAGCCACTCCCAGTGGACCGCTGGACCCCGTCACAGCTGCGCTCCATCCTCATTCATAAGCGCCAAACGACCTCTGATCGGAGGAAATTCAGGAAAGCATTAGGATGCTGAACAAGCAACTTGTTCCCTGGCAGAGTGCACGGCGCACACCATAGGCGCACTAGCGTCTGCAGGACCCTATCTATAGACGAGGCATTTGCGTGCTCCATTTCCACTCGAATCCACAGAGACAATGAACAGCGTAATTGGCCTATAGAAAGACCTCGACATACGTCGGGGCCGAAGGAGCCACGCTGCTTCTCTCTGTCCGTTGTTTCTCGCTCGACGAGACTGAAGCCAGATGACGTAGCTGTCTCTTCTTAGGAAAGAGCGATCTCGTAGGCGTCTAATTTAGGCGATAGAAGAGGAAAGAAGCGTGAGCGTCTTCGTCAAAACGCTAGTAATGGAGTCGATAGAGGCTACTATTAATAGAAAGCAGTGTTTCTTTCATGAGCCCGACTCGAATAAAGTACGAAGCTCGGGCAAATTGTCCGGTCCGCTTTTTAGCAAATCTCATCAGAAGCGGCAGCTAGGACATCTAGGACATCGTCACATCTTTAGCAACTGACCGTTACATGTATAGGTCGAATTTAGGGCACAATCCTAAATAATGGAAGAAAAGGGGCCGGTTAGCTAGCTGAAGAGTTGTAGTTGTAGCTAGTTGATATCAGTTGTAGTTAATACATAGAAATGATACTAGTCGTTAATGTGGCCTACATGGAGAGGACGAACACTCCAGCCAATCACAGCCGATCGGAACAGCGAAAGAAGACATATTAATTTATAATCAAAACCTCGTTTTTAAAACTGTTAATGATCACTTCAATAAGAATGAATTCTTCTCTTTTTTCTCATTTAGCCACAGGACATAAACTTGGAATTCAACCGCAAAAACCGCTCTCAAAAAAGAGTTCACGAATTTTTTTCTGCTCGTTTTGTGAAAATTTGGAACGAACATCCTGCATCAATCCTCAATTCTTCCCCAAAAATATTCAACTAAAAATTAGAAATTTTTATTTAACAGAAAGAACATTTGTGAAGTTAACAACAAAATATTTTTTAAGAGTAGATAATAATTTGTTTGAATATATAAACACACTGTATTTATATATTCAAATATATATTGTCATCTTTTTGGAAAACTGATTTTGTATCCCTTTTGGCTCAATGAATATTCTATGCTCTATGTTTTAATCAATCATAGCAACGACCGTATACATATATTCTGGTCCTCTGCAAAACCTTTTATGCAGCCATTAAATTTGCGTGGACCAACACACGGACAAGCGGATTGCCTCCCCTACGTACAGCGTTAAATTGTCTGCTTTTCGTTGGCTCACCATACGTTCTGTTTTTTGACAGCTTTTTGATGATTTGGTTATCTTTTTATTTTTTATGAATCTATAATAGCGGAAGTGGAGTCAGTGACTGGTTAGCTACCTGAAACATAAAGGCGATCTTAGTCGTTAATGTGGCCTACACATGGGAGGAGGAATGCAACAGCCAATCACAACCAATCGGAGTTTCGACCGAATACGCGTCAGCCAATCAGAGCACTGACTGCAGCCCGGTTGGTCTGCTGCGTCTTACTTACCTACGTAGGCCACAACTTAACGACTAGTACCAAAAAGACTACCTATGCTGTTGTCAACGCGAAGAAGGAAAGTCATTTTGTGGCTTAAATCACTTCTCCAAAAGCCAACAGGTACCTGAAAAAGGGCTCTACCAGTTCCCTGCTAGGTACTGGCACTTATTGGATCTTTGCCCTGTCCGGTAGGTCACAACGCAGAGAAACAAATCAGAGGCAGGAGTTAATGATAGCGATTCAGCGGTCCGTGAACCGTATGCGGGTAGATGGTGCAGCCAAGGTTTCGATTGGCTAGTGCCTTGCAAAGACGCCTATGTACACCCAGGTGGGCAAAAAAAACGTCAAGTACCTCGAATCTTTTTTTCGAGTAGTAGAATAATGACTTTAGTGGGTTGCCGCAGAATCTGGGCAGAGCAGTTGGAGGCTGTCGCCAGCACCTGATGCCAGGTACCTGCTTCGGATTTGCAGCCCAGGTCAACCAAACCTTCCATCCCTCCGGAGTCGGCGAATTGGTACCAGACTTGTCTGGGAAGGATATCGGCTGGCCACCAAAAGTCATTGTATGACCCAATACACATTCAACTCGCCTCCACGACATCCCGTAGAAGTAGAATGCGTGGCGCATCCCAAAGGGGATTGAACAACGCCGTCCTTTATCCTTATCCTTTAGGTTAGACACCTTTGAGTAGAAGATTTATGAAGAATGTCATCGGTACAAGTCGCTAATGTGGCATACATGGCAGACGGACGAACAAGCGCACAGATAAACAGACCGAGGAGACAAATTAGTTTTAATCTATGTTAATAATATCCCCCTAAAAAACGTTTTTTCGAAGAATAAGAGAAGAAAAATTGGTGCTAGTCGTTAGTGTGGCCTACATGAAGATGAGGGAGATCAGACGAATTAGTCCGCATCGAATGTGCATGCCACTAAGAGGAAGAGTGTGCACTCGGAGTCCTGCCTGGCTGGTGCAATCCCGCTCCCTCCGCATGTAGGCCACATTCCCGACTAGTACCAGAATGTCTCTACCATAAAAATGAACCATGCAGTGTTGAATAAGCACTCTGAACGAAAAATAAAAGAGAATGAAGAAGACGAAGGGAATCCGTGGGACTCAGAAGCAATCCCTAAATACCCCTCGATCTCCTGCAATGAAACCATTCGAGTTAATTGCTCCAAGGGGAATGACATTCAAGTGGCGAGAAAATTTTCGAACGAAAAACAGTCGTTCCCAGTAGCGTAATGGCAAGAGTTATAGGCCAGGCGTGTAAGTGCACACGCCGAACGATAGAGATTTATGGGAGAAATATTGCAGGAGCAATTGCCTTTGGCAGTCACGAGAGCAAAGGACAAGTAGATTGCTGGATAATAGCGCGTACCAGCCGTATTCAAGTGCAATAGGGCATCTGCTGAGATTTGGGTGCTTATTCAGAACGATAGAGCACAACTGTGCGGACGATAACTGTAGAAGACCTAGAGGTTAACTGCAGCTGGATCTCAGACATTCGCCTCGGTCAAGTGGAAGCGAAAGTTACATTTCGCCGGTAACTGAACGACATTTCATCAACAGTCGAACTAGACACTTTGAGCGGACGTATAAAACGTGTTAAAACTCAGTGAGAAATACGTTTCAAACTCGCACCATAAAAATTTCTTTGAATTGCGGAACAAGTTCAGTTGAACAGCCGGACAAATTCTTCGGTGAACTACAGCTGTCCTCACAGTTGACTGGTGCGAGTGTCTAAGATGATTTATTACGGCCTCACAAAGTAACGCGTAATTTGTGCAATTGCGTAGGAAACGCTCTTGTGTCAAATTCAGTTGAACTAGAGCAGAAAAGCCGGACACCGATAGGTGGAAATCCTATCAACTGTCGGTGAATTTCGTAAGACCTTAGTAGTTGCCCGTCCATTTCACCGGGACCACTAGGGGTAATACGAATTCTTCTCGCAGCAACATTTCATTTCATTGTTCCGCAGAAGCACGCGAATTTGATACATATGTGGGTCACATAGATGCCAAAGGAAAGTCTGGAAATGTAGTGCACGTATTTTAAAAAATTAAAAAGGTACCATTGAAGTCATGAAAGAAAACATCATTCCCAATTATTTATTATTTATTTTCTTTACTTTGCCAAAGAATGGATAATGCTGTTTAGTTGATGTAATCTGTAGAAAGACCGATAAAATCGATCGATAATGGGTAGTCGATCAATACTCGAACGATAATGGCTAGTCGATAGATATCGTCTGTTAAGAACCCTTTCCACCTCGCGCAGCTTACGCCTAATAGAGATCGATGACGTCGATCTAGGTGTGTAGAACTAGATTGGGTAG
The DNA here is from genome assembly GCA_947359475.1 of Heligmosomoides polygyrus bakeri. Taxonomy (NCBI): domain Eukaryota; kingdom Metazoa; phylum Nematoda; class Chromadorea; order Rhabditida; family Heligmosomidae; genus Heligmosomoides; species Heligmosomoides polygyrus. The sequence goes on from OX375869.1 coordinate 8,772,246, forward strand.
ACTTGGCCGAATACATGCTCAGACGGACAGATGGACAGGCAAAAATCGATAGAGTCGGTCGATGATGAGTAATTGATCCACACTGTTAAGAATCCTATCAGTTTCGTACGGCCTACACTTAATAGAGATCGAGAATGTCGACGCAGATGTGAAGCCGTTGGGGCCAGAGGCCGCTGAGCTTGGTCGCACAGACGGGTAGACGGACAGTTGGACGGACAAAAAATCGATAGAACCGATCGATAATGGCTGATCAATGACGATTCTGTTTATCTTCTGAAAACCCTATCCACCTAAAGCGGCGCTTAGGTCCATAATTTCGATCGAGATATGAGCCCGCTCTGAGCACGTTAGACATGGCCGAACAGACACATGGACAGACAAACTGACACTATTATTTTATATATAATTGGATTAGCCTATAACTGCTTAGCACTCAACGGTCTTGCTCTAATTGGCTATTGCGTTCCAACCAATGCAGGCCACATTAACGACCTGTATCAAAAACAGGACCTAGACAACCAACAGAAGAGACAAGCTTGTTCTACACAAATTGAACTGCTTTTTCAGGGTATATCAACATCGGAAGAGGTTTGCTGGATTCGTAGTCCATCTAAGAGACACAACCATGTTTATCACATCCGAAGACGCACATAAATCGTAAACACATGACCAGACATTAGGCTGGAAGCATGGCTAACCATTAGAAGACATCAAAGTCCTCAAGTTATGGACCACATCATCTGGTGGGTGGCTAAGGCGATGTATGTCATCGTTAGCGCTATGATGAAACACCGCCACTCAGCGCGTAGACCGAACAGCATCGAAATGTAGCCGTCAAACTGGCCTAGTATGGCGTCAAGGGCCCCTTACCTCTGGTGAAAGGCCTAAGTGGAGATACGCCCTATAGAATAAAGTATAATAGATTTTCTAAGAGCTTCTGCCATGAAATAGCACGGTGCAATGTCGCTAATGTGGCCTACATGGGAAGGCGATCGCGCTCCAGGCGAAAAGGAAGTGCCATTCAAAAAGTGCTTGATGATCTGATTGACTGGCGCGTTTCTGTCTCCTCCATGTAGGCCACTTTAGCGACCTGTACCGGAACTTAGGCCAAACTGTTGTTTTTAAAACAGAGCGACTGCATCAGTTAAAAAACTCTTTTCCAGATGGAGAAATGGCGCATTTACCCAACACCCCTACGCAAAGGACATGCCAGTGATAGAGCTGCTGCTGCTGCTTCTCTGGCAGTTAAAAGCTTTTATGCACCCGCAAAAAAGTGCCTATTCGGGCAGCAGAGCATTCCCAAAAAAGGCGACGGACAGCTCTCGGCCGACCGCATCGCCTGGCTGCAAAATGGACCCGTCGGCTTGGTGGCCTCGATAAGCAGAGCATTAGCTACTGTCAGTACCACCAGAGAGAGAAAGGAAAAAAAGAGCCATTGCTTGATCACAACGTTCCTAAACAGATCTTTATGGGCCTTTTCCACTATATGAGATTTTGGGCGCGCGTAGCACAGTCGGAGGAGGTTCCGGCTGTCGCGTGCTCCCGCTTCGAGGTTCCTGGTTCGGATTTCCCGCCCAGGCCAACCAAGCCTTCCATCTCTTCGGGGTCGGTGGATTGGTATCAGACTTGTCTGGGAAGGATAAAGCGCTGACTTGTTCATCGGCTGGCCACCGCAGTCAGTCGTATGGCAAAATACGCACTCTATTCGCCTCCACGACATCTCGTAGAAGTAGAATGCGTGGCGCACCTCAAAAGGGATTGAGTAACGCTGTCCCTTATCCTTCTCCTATATGAGATTCTGATTCGGAAAGATACTAGTGATTTTTGAAGTCTAGCTGTTGTATACAGTAGCCTTTTTTTGATAGGCAAAATACAGTAGCCTTTTTTTTACATATACATATACTTTTACGCATACGCCAGTCTTTTTTAGTAAATTTGATAACCCAGACAAAACAGAAGGAAGAGAAAATTTAGGCATGTCTTTATATTAATTTTAATTAATTTCTTTCAGTGAAGTGGGTGATGGTTTTTATTAGATGGTGAGTGTTTTGTCGTCGCTCTAATTGGTTATGATTGACTGGCGTAAAGCACTTCCCATGTAGGCCACTTTAACGACAAGTGCCAAAATACAAAATAATTAATCTAATAATATTAACATAATAATATATTAGTAATTAAAAAATAATTAATTAATCGAGGAACCGAAGAAGCCAGAAAAAAATGCTTGCGCTTCTCAGAAATTTTTTTTCGATATTTGTTCTCGTTTGGGAAGAGAAGAAAGAGAAATCAAGACTCTGGGCAGCAAGGTAAAGACGCAAGGGAACTAGTCGTCTATTTGGTCAGCACGAGGAGGAGGGAGATGACGGGCCAGACAAATCAGGCCCTTAATAGACATTGATTACGTCGATCCAGATGTGTATTACTCTTAGAATCGGATACACTGGAGCGGACAGACGTTAACACGGGCAGATGGAGAACAAAAATCGATAAAATCGATCGATAATAACTGGTTGATCGATACTGTTTATCTGTCGAGAGGCCTATCAATTTCGTGCGGTGCACACTTAATACAAATCGAGAATGTCGATCGAGATGTGAAGCCGTTGAATGCAGAGAACATTGAGCTTAGCCGTACAGCCGAGAAGACGGACAGTTGGACGAACAAAAATCAACAGAACCGATAGATAATGACTGATCGATCGATTCTGTTTATCCGCTCGCATCAGGCGATTCATGCAGCATCGAACGTGCATGCCATCGCAGCAAGGTAAAGACGCTAAGGAGCTAGTCGTTTATTTGGCCTGCATGAAGAGGAGTGAGATGACGGGTCGGACTAATCAAGCCGTAGCAAACGGACATGCCACCAAGAGGAAGCGTGTATGGTCGCGGTCGCGACTGTTGTCACCCATACCATACCTTTTCAAGATCTTCTGATGTTGAAGAAAAACCACGGTAAGCCGCAGAGCGTATTCTTTACATAACGCTCGTAAACTTTCTAGAGCTTAGTCCGTCTTTTTCGCCATTCAAGCTTCACAGCCTTCTAACCTCTTCTTCGTAGTCGAATGTGGCCAGTTCTAAGTCATCTCCGTATCCCTAGAATTTTCGGCACTCTCCTAATTTGGAGGATCCACTGTGAATGTGTGCAATATCGCGTAGCCAAAAATATGCTCCATTAAGAGAAAATGTGTACGGTTGGTGGATTGACTAGCTGACGAGTATTCTGTCATCACTCTGGTTGGCTGTGATTGGCTGGCGCTTTCCCGCCTACCTCATGTAGTCCACATTAAAGACAGGAACCTGAAGACATTAATCGAAGAGTAGGGGAAGTCACAAAAATCGCTGAACGCTCCTCAAAGAGCTCTGCGTTATGTCATCGGCTGTTATAGAAAGAGACAGAAAAGTAAAAAATAAGGCAAGAAGACGTAAGAAAACTAGTCATTAATTTGGCCTACAGGTGAAGAGGAAGATGACGCTTCATGCAGCATTGAACGGGCATACCACCAATCGGTGCCCCGATTGGCTGATCAGTGATCATTCGGGGTTTCGAATGGCTGTGATTGGCTGGCGCGTTCCAACCTCGCATGTAGGCGACATTAGGCACTAGTGCCGGAAGACTTTAGTCGAGGAACAGAAGCCAGAAAAACCGCCTACACTTTTCGAAGGAATCTCGTCGATACGTGCTGTGATGTGAGAAAAATTATTATAAATAAAACAAAAAAAGGCACTAGGGTAGACGTAATGGTACTTGTCGTTATGTGACCTACATGAAGCGGAGGGAGATCATGCATCAGGCAATGCAGGAAGCACCGAACGAAGGTGTTGTCAAGAAGAAGAGGTCGGTGCTCTGAACGGTCTTGATAAGCTGAAGCTTCCCCACCTCCTAGTCTAGGTCACATTAACGAGAAGTACCTCGGAATATTAGGGGTAACAGAAGCGGTCACAAAAATCGCTGGAATCAAGAAACGCCCTTTCATCTGTTCTCTACAGTGACAAAAAATATAGAAAAATAAAAAATAACACAACGAGGTAAGCAACCTCGTCCGGAGTCTAAGGAGTGCAGGTTCTAGTTCTGCCTCGTGCAGGAGTTTTGCACAGACCTAAAGCATATTTGTGCCAGCTAGCAGCTTGTGTATTAGCCGTTCCTGTCTTGATATAAAGTAAAACTAAGGTTACTACCTTATGGATAAGCTCTGGAAGTAAGTTATCTCTATGGAACCCAGAATTATCGTTGTTAACGTTGGGTTACGTTTTTGTCTTCAGGAAGCTTACTTGCTGCCAAGAATGTCAGCTAGGAGGTGCTCTGAATGCGTGGACGGCGATAATCCCCAGAGTAATCCCTAGGCCAGGAATCCTGATGACGACGACCCGGCCGAGAACAGCGCCGGTTCTCTCCACGTCGTCGTCACACACGTCACGGCGCATTGGCTCGACGCTAATTAGGTCATTTGCTCAGTTTCGTCGAAATCATCTGTATGAAAGGGCAGCGACGACGACGTCGAGGTCCTTGCATCCTTCGGCTTGGAGACCATGATGGTCTTCTGGAGTCACTACCACTACACTCACCTGTGAATAGCGCCGGATCGCCTCGAACATTTCGGCCACACACACAGCTCTCGTTTCGGAGCTCACATGCTCATTGCTCTACATAGGACACCACCGAGGAGGTGTCTAAGAGGGTGGAAGATTCTGAAAAAGTCAACGATCTCGTACCTTGTTGGTCTGGCCGTCTTGACGACTGGTCGGGCGGCGTGGCGACGGCGACGGCGACGACGAGGCGCCGCCGCCACGCTGGGGCACGGTCGCCCGTGGCCCTAGCAGCTGCTCCACGCAGATGTTATGGCGCGGACTGGCCGCACTCGACATCAGGCGGGCTCAGCGACAGGGTGGGGAGGATTCTGGAGCGGCCCACGACGACGACGACGACGGCAGTTGACAAATATGTAGGCGGCGCGACGACGGCACTCACTCACGCATACACACACGCACAGGCGGCAGCGGCGGCAGCGGTGGCGGCAGCGGGGTGTTGCTGTGCACTTAATCAGGCAATGAAGGCGTGGCATCGATAGGCGGGGGATATGCGACTGACTCTCAAAGGCAATTAAACGACACAGATGAGAGGGAATGCGGCCGCTGTGGGTGAGCGCCAGCAAGGGACACGCCGGCGCTGCGAGAATGGCGACGTTGACGACGTCGACGCTCCCGTTACTGCTACGCTACCGCTTCTGCTTCTGTTGCCGATAGGGAACATATGCTGCCGCTCCCTTGAGCAGCAGCTCATGTTCGAGCAGCTCAGTAGTACGTAGAGAGACATTAGAGCGTGAAAAAGGAGCGAGTCATGCATATACCTCGGCGCGATTGCGCTCCGAGGAAGGAGACAGCAATGAGACCTTTTAAACAGTAAACGCGCTCCACGGCCAAACACGTGACCCACGGCCAATCAGGAGGCACATTGTCGTGCTTGATTGGCTTGATCGGAAGCGATTCACGTGGTGGACCGTAGTGCGCATCAGCTGCTGAAATGGTTTGAATACTGTAGCATAAAAATGAAGTCTCCTGGGGCCCGATTAATCAACGACTAACCCGCCGGTATAGGGGTAGAGATACCCACGAAGAAGCGTGCGTCTCTGACTCTCTCTTATCTTATCTCTACCTCGCATACCCCGCATACCCAAGGGTTTAATTGTTGATGAATCCTCGTCGAGCAGTGGGTTTGGGTAGAGATAGGAAATCGTACCTACTACCTGCAGTGGGAAGCAGTTAGGATTCGTATTCCTGAAAGGAATCAAGGGTAGGATAGAACTAAGCCTCCCGCGAAAACACCTGATCTCACTGGAGCCCCAATGAGGTGCGGAATCGCCGCGGGCATGCTGATATACCCACGACGATCGTCGTCTATTCTCTACCCACTGATACAACCACGATGTGGCGGGTAAGGTTTATCGTGAATGCCTCATCGTGGGTACGTCTACCCCCTATATCCCGCATACCCGCGGGTATAAGCGCTGATGAATCCGGCTGGCCTCTGATATTTTCTACTGTTCACGACTTCTCTGTGTTCAAAAATAGCTCCAGAGTACAGCAGAGGAACACGAAACTGAATAGAGTCGCATGGAGACCTCGCGACAAGAGCCAATTAAGAAACGTGGTCCTTTAACCCTATGGCAACGAAATCAATCACGTGACCTACGGAAGATCAAGAAACTTGCTCATCTAAGCCTTTACGTCACTTCGACCGTTTCTCTGATTTCTACCTTTCAGATCTTCATAACGTCTTATATTGCTCAAAAGCAGTATAGATCAGGAGAGTGAGAAGATAGGCTAATCACGTCGACCCGTTCGTTCAAGCTTTGTTCACTTCAATGTCTTGCTTTAATTCTTTTCTTCACATAGTCCACGCCTTCTGAAATTTCTCGAGAGCCCAGTGAAACACGAAGGCAATGTACAACAGCAATATGATCACCTCAACAATTAGCGCGCTATACGGCCAATCTCGCTACCAAGCCACGAGACGCCGCAGACTATGAACAGCCCCACTCGCAGGATAGGCTCAGTTCTATCGTCCTTATCCCTATTCTTCACTGCTTTTTCGTGCGCTGGAACTTGACGGGAACCCTGCGGCTGCATCTTTCCAGCTCACCCCTGCCCCCCCCCCTCCAAGTTCGGTTACGCCTACACGACGCTGCAAAAATACTGAAAAGTAGATCAGAGCCCGATTTTTTAGCTACGGTTTACCTATGTGTATGACAGAACAACTGTTGAAAAGCCGCAGAGCATGAAGAACATGAGCATGTAAGGCTAAATACATATATGTAATTTTCAAGTCAAATTGGACACTTTTTAAATCAAATTGTTCACTTCTGTCAGCGTGCTTAATCAAACTGAACATCTTCCATATTAAGGCGAGTTCTTTCCACATTAATTGAGTGCCTTCGGATGCATTTATTTGGTTTTGATTGAGTTCGTTTATAATTTATTCTAACATTGTATTTTTATGTCTTTACTTGGTCCTCGTCATGGAAAAATAAGTTAATTAATTAACTAATTGAAAAACAGACCTCGAAGGTAACCAGAATAATTTTTTGCTCACAAAAATCTTTATGACTTCCTTTGAAATTTTTTAAAACTCACCTTAAAACAAGCTGAAGTGAACAGATTTCATTGTAATTTTATAAAAGTTTTCATCTATAAGAAAAGTAATGGACAAAACTAGTTCTAAAGTGCAAAAAGGAGGCGACTCTCGGTTTTAAATGTATTAAGAAAGAGATCGCGCCATGCATTCATCTAGCTCGTTGCGATTTTCATTTGATTGATAAATTTAATGCAGATTAGTCTTGGAGCTATTACAGTCGGAGAGGTGCATCGCTAGAAAAACCCCGTGGCTATCGACTAGGAAACCGTAAGGAAGGGTCCAATCGTAGGTCAGTTCGATGTTGTTTTTGACAACTAGTTTGCTCTAAAATTTTCCACCTGAAGCTTTCCCGCCTCCACTAGGATAGATCCGCAATCTCCTTTCCGACTTTCTTGTAATCATAAGACGGTTTGTGAGATATTAAGAGAGAAATCGGCTTTACGCGTTATCAGATTTGTGCGCTAGGCAAACAAAATCTCACTATAAAAGACAGTCAGCAGGGAAAACACATATTGTGCTTATTTCGTTTCCTGTCACACTTAGATTTTCATGTACTTTTTTTTGAGCACTCATATAATTGATGTAACTCTATAGGCAATTGTTGCTTTAACACCTTCCAGTTTACTTACCCAAGTTTGAGGTAAAACATTTACGAAAGTCTGCTGTAAGTGTATCCATAAGGAATGCGAACTGAACCACCGTAAGTCTTGCTTAATCTCTTATCATACTATATAGTAATCCACCAAAGAATGAGTCATAGTGGGAAATTAGTCATGAAAGAGAGGGGGAAATAAGGGGAAAGTGGAGGGGGGAGGGGGGAGGAAATTACGGAAAATTCCCAAACGTTTTCTACGTGCCTGGGAACTTCAGCTCCCGTGTAATCGAGGTGTGAACACGAACGTGAAGTTTGTTTTCGAAGTATCGACCGCCATTGATCAATATTTATCAAATTATCAATTCAGCCCTGTGGGGTAAGTGACTGTCCTTAGCCTTAGCTTAATGATATTGCAATATTGCGAGAAGTCTGCAAGTGCGAGGCACGCCGATAGGCATGACGGAGCACTTATTTATAAAATTAAAATTAAAACTTGCTGCCTGCACTTTAAAGTAAACTTTAAAACTTTATTCATCGTTTAAATATAACTTTTCTAAAATTCCAAACAGCGAATTCATTTTAGAGTAGGTGAGTTAAGCGTTCTCCAAAAGAAATCATTCTAAATATTTTTTGGATAAAAATTATCTTAATCTTTTTGAAGTCTCTAGTTTAATTTTTAAAAAAGCTCGTTTTAACCTGTAAGATGTTCAGTTTGACGAGTATAGATGCCGATGAATAAGCTTCATTAGAGGACTAATCGATATCGATCGATATTTCGATTCCCTGAACGATGTCCGGTTTTGTAGGATGTCGTGAAGCTGTTGAGCCAAGATTGTTATCGAAGCTTTATTCGGCTTACGTTTCGGCGTAACCGCCTTCCTTCCTTGGACGAGTAATTTCTCGAACTCTTTTTGACCTTTCCAGGCTCTGAAGAAGGCGGTTACGCCGAAATGTAAGCCGAATAAAGCTTCGATAACAATCTTGGCTCAACAGCTTCACGACATCCTACACTACAGTCAAACGACATGCAAAGATTCAACGACAGTCGGACATGGATGTCCGATATGATTAAAAAATATCGAGTTTTTTATGGTGTCAAATTTGATTCAAAACATGTCCAAATTACTCCTAATATGGTATATGTCAGCTGCAGTAGAAAACGACCAGCGATAGGAAAAACAAAGTCCAGCAAAACTGATCAGTCGGATCTATCCTAATCGGAGGGGTCGCATAGAGATTCGCGTCTCCAATCCCCTCTTTGAATTTCTATGAGTCCTTCAGAGACTTCCAGACTCTTCCATGGTGTTAGGGTTTTGTATAAATTTAGGGGAGGTGGCTGTACGACATGGGATGATGTATACAGTGGGCACCTCAAGGTTGCCCCTCCCGATTAGGATAGATTCGATCAGTGCAGTGGAGCGGCCATGAATTGCTTTGTAAGACTAAGAAATTCAGAGTGTTGAGACAACGAAAATAGTCATTCTGAGCAAGAAGGCGTCGACCAGAAGGGAAGACGCTTCAACTCCCGTCAAGACGCCGGAGTGGACCACGGAATAACTTGGGGTTCTTTCTAGAGCTGCAAGAGCACGGTAGATGTCACAACAGACGTGTACAGAAGGTGGAATCAAGAAGCACCAAAACTGTTGAAGAAGTCGCAACGTAGGTCAGCGCCGTAACCCGAGCAGGTATCAGAGAGGGAATTCTGCCGAACACACGGGGGCGCTTCGAGCGAGGCAGGACGGGCGTATAAGCTGCTCTCACGCCCAATCTTGATTGCCAATCCACTTAATTTCTCGTTTTTTCCCCAGCGGCCGAGATAATTGTTGGGCTCACCGAGCCTGGAAATTTATTTACCCATCTAGGCAAAAATCTACGTCGATAACCTCGGCACGCTTCCTTTCGTGCCTTAATCATCCCAGAAGCCACCATAAGAAGAGAAAATCGAGACAGAGCTCACACTGACTCAGTTTCCCCAACCTGAGCTGTCTCTTTGGACTTTGAACAAAAATCTGGCAAAAATTGGCTAGTTTTGTAAAAATCCTGAAGTATGACAGTCGAGGTCAGGAGGAGTTGTCCTTATGTTGGAAGAGATTATCTCCCGATGTGCAACTGTTTTCTACACCAAATCTAGCCGTCCACACCAAGAATCCTCCAGAAGACGCAGAAGTAGCCGGCTCTAGTTTAGATTAGATTTAGGCTGTGGCTGATCTATGGGCTTCACAACAGGTATAATCGATATAGAATTCCACCCAAATTTGACGATTTGAGATGAGAATCACAAATATGTAGCATATACATATGTACTGGCTGGTGAACAAGTTTCATCGAATGACCAATCAATATTTATCAATGCACTGAATACTCCAAAGCTCTGATGAAGAGTAGGCATTCATGAAAGAAGAACACCACACCACAAATGAGACAATAACGCATAAGTCATCGTCAGAGGTGGAATTGTGGTAAAATAAGGAAATATGCCCGTCCGTCCGTCCGTACATCCTTCAGCGCAAAATTAATAGCCATACCTAGGCGCTTCAAGACGTTCATTAATACGGTGTCAACTAACTGACCATTACCGATGAATACGAACAGACATCTGTACGTAAATGATAGTTATTGATCAGCCAATAAGAAAATCAATTTTTTTCGAATCGACCAGTTGAAAGAGAACTGCCCGACAAGCTTCATGAAATGACCAATCGACATATCGATCGATATAATGGGTTTTTGCGAAATTTTGATGTCTGAATCAGACGCATAATTCATAATACAAAGTTGATGGCTGATCGATGGGTTACACAACAAGTACAACCATCGAATGATCTATCAGGGTCGAGCGAAATATATATTTTTACTCAAATTTTTTATTTTTTACTTTATTTTTTAACGATTTGAGATAAGGATCCAATCGATATCGATCGACATATGGATTTGTGCTCAAATTTGACAAACTGAGAGTGGATCACAAAACGAATATGTGTATGAAGTGCTTAGTAAATACTTAGGTTTCACCGAGTGACCAATCGATATCGATCGATATATGGATTTGTGCTCAAATTTGACAAACTGAGAGTGGAACACAAATCGAATATATGTTTGAAGTGCTTGGTAAATACTTAGGTTTCACCGAGTGACCAATCGATATCGATCGATATATGGATTTGTGCTCAAATTTGACAAACTGAGATGTGGATCAAAATCGAATATATGTATGAAGTGCTTGGTAAATTCTTAGGTTTCACCGAGTGACCAATCGATATCGATCGATATATGGATTTGTGCTCAAATTTGACAAACTGAGATGTGGATCACAAATAGATTATATGACATGGTTAGTAGATAGGTCCCGCCGAGTGACCAATCGATATCAATCGATACATAGATTTGTGCTCAAATTTGACAGAGTAAAATGTGAATCAGAAATCAAACATATGAAGTGCTTGGTAAATAAGCTTGCACCAAGTGACCAATCAATATCGATCGATGTATTGATTTTTCTGCAGAAATGGACGTACGAAAGAAAAATTACGTGACAGTGGCTGGTGCGCATTGCTTTAAAACGAGAAGGCAATGTTGATCAGCCAGCCAGTATCGATCGACTACTATTGACTAGGGTAACATCGATCAATATGTTTACTTGCTGTGAAATCTCCCCACTGCCCATTTTATTCGCGTGAGGTCCACCCCATATAGTAAATACTTAGCAGTGATCGATTGTGTGAGTCGAGATGTGAGGCTCAGAAGATGTCAGGTAGACTCGGACAGACAGAAAGACAGACAGACGGACGGACGGACAGGAGGATTAGCCCCATCACATTAATCAGTTCATTTAGGTTTATTACATTTGCAAAAGGCAAATAGAAAAGTCAGCAAACAACGTGGACGATTCCAGAGGTGTGGGTGCGTTGGCCACGTTAGGGTGGAGCTTTTACTTCCCTAAAAACTACTAGAAATTGAGGAAGCTTTTTTATGGTTCCCCCAGGCAATTTAGCAGGACCACCTAGAAATTTAGTGCCGTTCGACCTGCACATAAATCGTAACCTCTCGAGCCTCTCGTGACCAACGGCTATAAACCTTCATCGTATATAGAATATTCTAGACACTAAGGGTCTTAATGACTGCTTCTGCTGCTCTAGAATCAAACTCACTTATGAGAAAGGATTCTACCAAGACAGTCAATCCGTGGGATGCGCCGCGCATTCTACTTCCATGGGATATTGTGAAGACCGTTTGAACGCGAATCTAGCCCATACTGTGTATGGCTAGCGGTGGACAGAAAATAGACATGTCAGAGTTTTCTCCTTCCCAACAGGTCTGGTCTCAAATAGTAGGCCTTGGACAGGGCGAGATCCAAGTCATTAATCAATTCTGGGTCCCTCCCGACTGTGCTCTACATGCCAATCCCTAGAACTTAACCTCAAGAGGTGTTACAGCCTAATCAGGTAGCCCTATTTATTTATTTATTTATTTATTTACCTATTTATTTACTGCACTCATAGGTACGCTCTAATAGAACGAAACAAAACTTATAGCAATAACCGGTTTTTGCGGCGGCTATTCAAAAGACGCGCCCGGTACTGTATGTGGGGTAGAAGGGAGAAACATATCCATGAAACATACGTATGAGTGCATTAAATAAATAGGTAAATAAATAAATAAATACCCGTGATCCGGCATTCGGCATACGTGGAGGAATATCGTTGATACTCTGGGGTATCTCCGCATACCCCTAGAATCTCATGTGCAAGGAGACGTAAAGTCATTCCTGAACGTCAACTTCCCAAAGAAAAAGTTTTCAAGGCAAAAAGCGTGTTGCATAGTTAATGGAAACGCCGCGCTTTGTACCCTTTTTCGCTTGGTTTCATGGGTAGAAGAACAGAAAGCTCAGCTCTCCAAGAACATGAAGATCAGAGCACGAGAAACATTCTCAGGAGCTATTCGGAAACCACCTACGGAATTCACATCTTCTTATCCCCGGTTGGGTAAAACATCGTTACCTTATTTTCCCCATAACCTCTCAAATAAGTTCAACATAATAGAAAATAATTTCCCGAAGATACGGTATGATTTGAATGCACCGGAGGAGTATGCTTAGCTACTATAGTTGTGTTCTAACGAATATTATATTCGAATAATTGTTCGAATAGTCGAATCTTCGATATTTCTAGATTTCGAATATTCTCTCGAATTCGAACATCGGCATATTTATTTCTTCAAATTCGAGCATCGAGAGGGAGCCAGCCATAAGGATAAAGGATAAAGGACGGCGTTTCTCAATCCCTTTTGGGATGCGCCACGCATTCTACTTCTACGGGACGTCGTGGAGGCGATTTGACTGCGTATTTGGCCATACAATGACTTGCAGTGGCCAGCCGATGAACAAATCAGCGCTCTATCCTTCCCAGACAAGTCTGGTACCTATTCACCGACCCCGGAGGCATGAAAGGCTTGGTTGGCCTGGGCGGTAAATCCGAACCAGGAACCTGGTATAGGGTGCACGCGATAGCCGGCGCCTCCTCCGACTGCGTTACACGCACCCAACCAGCCATATTCGAATAATATTCGAATATGGAACTTTTCAACTTTATTCCAGAATAAAATTTTAGTGGAATATCGAATAGACTTCAAGTTAATGGGAAAAAAGAGGTTTGTTCGATATTCGTCCATTCAGAAAGTTGATGAGCGAGTAAATTCCTTCGATCATTCACTCGCAAATTTTCGACATTCGTTCAAATTTGAACATCGAAAGGGAGCCATATTCGAATATAATGCGAAAATCGAATACATCAGCTTTATTACAAAATCGAATTTTATTCGAATTGCAATAAGGTGCTTAACATTTTTTTAGCACAGATTCTGATTCAAACAAATTATTCGACTATCCGAATATGCGAATACATGAAAATAGGCTTATTCAGGGCCTAATTGATTTTCGTTTATTCTAAAAAATGATGAGGGCACGGCACAGATTCCTTCTATCATTCGCTTGAAAATGCTCAACTACGGTGGCGTGAGCTTATTTCACCAGAAGCCGGTAGTGTTTCTGAAGCAGCTGGAGCTTCACTTTGCAAGTTCTCCACCACAATAGACGCGATGTCTAACTATTCCTTTCATTTTTGGAGGACACTTGCGTTGTCGGAGCAGATGCGATCCTCGACTGAGCACAACCGTCTGGGTCACTTCGGCACACGGTAAGAACTAATGGAATACTGCTGCTCAAGAGAATCGATAATTAACGGGCAAACTTCGTTGCCACTCGTCTACTGTACTAGAGCGCCCCTCCAAGCAGAAATAGCTTAGCAGCTGACTGGACGGAACTCGCATTAGTTCCGTCTAGTTAGCTGCTAAGCTGCTGAGGAAGTCCAGCAGATACGCTAATCACCTCAGAAGAAACGAAGGGTACGCTCGGATGAATGATGCGATTACCAGGAACTAGAAAACGTTCGTCCCACTTGGAAGCAGCGTCGCTTTGGGAGACAGATCCTGCTCTGAGATGATGGCTGATGACCTCTCTCCCCGGTTTGGAGCTAGCGAGCGATACGACTTGGCGAATGCTGCGAGAAGCCTCGTCAAAGGGACTATTCGAGAACGGATTAGCCGCACTGGAGCACAACATTCGGACAAGCAGCACGTTTTTTTAGCATGGACGGTCAATAATCTGACTAGTGGATCTAGAAGTCAATAATATCGGTTAATAAGCTAAACTGGTCAAAACTTCTTACGGTGGCCATTGTAGTGGTGTAATTTCCACCTCAAACAGACAAACTTCGGCAAAAATCGATAATATCGATCGACATTGGCCCACCCACTATAAATAATATGCACCTTTTGTCCAGTATGCCCGCAGAGATCACAATGGCACAGTTCCCTCATCAGAGGATCGTTTTTGAAAAAAAAATCGCAGTATCGATCGACATTGATTGCCGAATCTAAACTTCTTACGGCGGCCACTGCAGTTGTTAATTGCCACCTCAAACATCCAGAGTTCGGCAGAAGTCGATAATATCGATCGATACTGACCTATCCACTATAAATAATCAGTAAATTTTGTCCAGTATGCTACCAGGGGATCACAATGGCGCAGTTCCCTCATCAGAGGCTCGTTTTTGAAAAAATTGTAGTATCGATCGATATTGTTTGCCGAATCTAAACTTCTTACGGCGGCTCCTGCAGTAGTGAAATTCCCACCTCAAACAGCCAGAGTTCGGCAAAAATCGATAATATCGATCGATATTGGTTCAGCTACCATCAATAATCTGTACTTTTTGCCCGTTAGGCGCGTGTAGCGCAGTTGGAGGATGTGCCGGCTATGATATTCACTCGATACCAGGTTCCTGCGCAAGCCAACCAAGCCTTCCATCCCTCCGGGGATCGGCTAACCACCACAAGTCATTGTATGACGAAATACGGTCTCAATCGGCATCCACGACATAAAGAAGAAGTAGAATGCCTGGCGCATCCCAAAAACGGATTGAGTATCCTTTATCTTTATCCTTTTGTACTTTTTGTGTGATTCCAACTTCAAATGGCCATTTCTAGGCAAAAGTCGACAATATCGATTGATATAGATTTACCTCTCAATAATGAACACTTTTTGGAAATGATGTCCGCGGATCGTATAGTCCCTACCTTAGATGACGATTTCTGGAGAAAATCAACAGTATCGATCGATATTGATTCACCTACCAACAGCGTTGACGAGCTGTGAAACATGGCAATCAGCTGTCATAACAGCATGCTGCCCACCTTAAAAGCGCCTATTTCCGAACGGAGGTTCAGAACTGAGCGGTCATTAATTTTGCACAACGAAAGGCGACGTGAAACGCCGCCTTATTCGTCGCTGCGGGCGACATTGAACACGTTAGGGACGAAACGTTGGTTTGGACAAATGTTTGTCACTCGCATCCAAGCGATACGAATCTCAAACGGTTAACTCTAGGCAGAAATCAATAACTTTGTGATAACCTACAAGCGGCAGCTAATTTTGCGCGGACAAACGTACAGAGAAACAGACTGAAGGAATACTCTTCCATATATCTACCTTATTAAAGAAATATTTTTAGACGTAATATTACGTTTATCGGCATGCTGTTTCCTTCATAAAGATGTCTTGTGATAAAAAATTCAACGATGGGTCGGAAGAGAAAACTGTGCTCTAAGCCGATTCCGCTCTCCAAGGCTAACTAATCAGATGTAGCAAGTGTTGTTGTAGCGAAAAGGGTACTTCTGGCGATAATAGGCATCTCTGCGGAGGGGGGGGGGGGGGGTGGGACGGGGTGAATGCAGACGTTCATCCCCGGTGACCAATCACAGAAGCCCTGCCCTGTTCTGTTCTGGCTATCCTCCTATGTTTAACCGACGACTGCTATGATTGGTTACAGCGACGACGCTGCTGGCCATCATCCCGGAAAGTGCCGAAAAAGTCCCCGCTCTGAAGGGAGCATCCTTCTTCCTCACTGGGAATGTTTTGGCACGCTGCCGAGCATTCTTCCATCCAAATTCGGTGGCAGCCCTAACTTGTTGATGAAGATCTTCAACGACAGAAAACTGTACTGAATATCCATTAAGACCTCTCGTAATTGGAGAAAAATTCGCTAAAATGATGGCATTTTCCTGGCCCATTTTCAATAGCAATATATGGTTTACTATCGAGACTTAAGAAAAGACAACGCGAAGTTCAGTTAGTTTAATTCCTTTTTTATTTTCTTTTTTTCAGAACACGACTCTAAAGGATGTAGACGGCTGGTAAAGGAAGTCCTTTAAATAGGAATTCTATGCCTGACTCCCTTGTACAGAAAGGCATCATCTTGTCACCAAAGCTCAGGAGGGCAGAATCAGGACGCCGGAGGGACCTTGTTAAAATTGAAAACGATAAAGTGCAAGTGAAATCGGGCGCTCCCCCGGGGACGCAACGTCGCGTCGACGACTCGGCGACATATGGCGTCATCTGAATCAGCCACGTGTAAAGGGTAACCGAGTGGGACGGCGCCGAAGTGGTGGTGGAGGTTCACACGTCTGTTTATCACCAGAGGCGATTGTGGCCGACTTGGCCGGCGGCTACTCGGCGGCTACTGGGGACCAAGAATGTCAGCGTCGTCCAGCCAAACATCAGCGTCGACGCGACGACATTTCCATTGCCCCCCCCCCTCCTCGCCGTCTGCCTGTGCCGCTCGAGAGGAGAATCATAGCCCCGGCCGACCACACAAGTTGTTGTTGAGGGGAATTGTATCCAGCACGTCCACGTTGTAGCTGTCGTCGTCGACGTCGGTCCTGTGAAGCCATCGGGAGCGGTTTCATAAATACACTATTCGAGGGAGGAAAATTCTTGAGCGGAACTTTTCTATTGAAAGAACCCATAGACTCATATCAATACACAGAAAGATAAACATAGACGAGAGCGGTCTTCCTGCGGTGGCACTGCTCTCTATCCATTCGCAGTAGCAACTTCAACTATGGGTTTGCTGGACTACATGCTTCGCCGACTAATGGTAAGTGAAGAGTAGAGATTTGGGCTCGTTGAGTCACTTGCACTGTACCGCACTCGAACTTCGTGACATCGCTAGGAGGCCGAATTAAGCACTCCACACACTTTTGCGGCAACGCCGTGGCCTTATCTTTAACCACAGGGCAGGGACGCAAAACTTGCCGCCGGCGGCAAGCGGTGCCGTGCCGCGCCAGCACTTTTTTACGAATTTCTGCGGCAGCGGCGGCTGCGTCCGCAAAGCTTTTCCTGACCGATCGTGGCAGGAATCTAGAGTGGAAACGGACGTGTCTTCTGAGCTCCGAGATCGATACCGATCAGCTGACCAGGATACTATCTCAACGGTAGGTCGGAACGACGCAAGTGTTGTATATGGGCAGAACCTCCTCTCCCTGGGAAGTAACAAACTGCAGGTATCTCGACCCCAATACAACTCTGCGCAAAGTTAGGGGCGACAGAAGTCGCCTGTTGGCGCCCTGTTGATTCCCGTGCTCCACAGCTGACGGGCGAGCGCGGGATAAAGGCTGGTATTGAGGATCGGCGCAGTGCACAGGTGGCGTAGTAGGGAGGAGCTCGGGCTCGTGAGCGAGGGGTCGGGGGTTTAGATCCCGCAGACTGCGTTTGTTTTGCACTTTTGCAAAATCCATGTTTATCATATAGGTAATCCACCTAGGGGTATTATAGTGTGTTATAGAGCATGTTTACATATAACATACCACCCATACCGTTAACAATGGTGGTCTAGGGAGGGTCACCGATTTCGCTGAAACTTCGTTTAGGGGGGGGGGGGGTTATTTGGGGTGCTGATCACGAGTCTGATATCCGTCTTTCACGATTCGGTCGGGGGCCACCCAGACCGTTAACAAGGGTGGTCCAGGCAGGGTTACCGATTTCGCTGAAACTTCGTCTAGGGAGGTTATTTGGGGTGCTGATCACGAATCTGATATCCATTCTTCACGATTCGGCTGGATAATATAAATAAAGGAAGGCACAGGATTCCATTCCTAAAGTTTCTGCCGGTGACGGCAGGTAGAGACAGAATCGTAAAAAAACGGACGTCAGATTCGTGATCAGCACCCAAATATCCACCCCTAGACGAAGTTTCAGCGAAATCGGTGACTCTGTCTGGACCACCCTTGTTAACGGTATGGGTGGCCTCCGACCGAATCGTGAAAAACGGATGTCAGATTCGTGATCAGCACCCTAAATAACCCCCCCCCCCTAGACGAAGTTTCAGCAAAAAAGTTTTTTTGACCGAAGTCTTGTTGGTGGAGTCGGAACTTTTAACTAGTTCCACAAAATATCTATCGTTACATAACTACAGTTTCACAAAAAATAGGCTTAAAATAAGTGACACACAGAAGTGAACATTTCAGCTATTCTGTAGTTTGAAGCACATGTTATATGTAAACATACTCTATAACACACTATAATACCCCTAGCTGGATTACCTATATGATAAACATGGATTTTGCAAAAGTGCAAAATAAAACACAGTCTGCGGGATCCAAACCCCCGACCCTTCGCTCACGAGCCGGAGCTCTTCCCTATTACGCCACCTGTGCACTGCGCTGCAGTCGCGATACGAGCCCTCATCTCGCGCGCGCCCGTCAGCTGTGGAGCACGTGAATCAACAGGGCGCCAACAGGCGACTTCCGTCGCCCCTAACTTTGCGCAGAGTTGTATTGGGGTGGAGATACCTGCAGTTTGTTACTTCCCAGGGAGAGGCGGTTCTGCTCATATACAACACTTGCGCCGTTCCGACCTACCGTTGAGATAGTATCCTGCTGAGACCCGCGGCTGCGACACACTTTGAATGTCCCGCAGCAGCAGTAGGTCCCGACTGGAAAGAGTGCGGTGCTTCGCCACTGCCGCCCTTTGCCGCTTCCCGCCGACAAATTTGGGGTAAAGTGCATCATCTCAAGGCTCCACCCAGTTTTGCCGTCCGCCGCCCGCTGATAGTTGGAAAGGTGTGCAGAGGCACTTAGGCCCCGTTTTTACTTCCGACGCCGAGTGATGCGACGCCATGTAAAGTGGCCAAATTCGCGTCGCTCAATCAATATGGCGAAATGTGTGGCGTGGCGTCGAAGTATAGACGGGGCCTAAGAGTGGAAGTAATCTTGCAGCTCCGCACCGCGGTCTCTTTTCAATTCCTCTCCTATCTTGCTGGGACCCACGCCACCACTGTGATGGACGCATCGGACGAGTCGTCTGTGTGCCGCACCAGGGGTGCACATTTAACGCTTAACGAATTTAACGAACTAACGGCATTTTTCGTTAAAATCAGGTTTAATGACTTAACGGAAATTTTAGAAATTTAATGGAATTTTTAACGGACTTTTTTCTCAGTGGGTTTATCACATTTACCCTTAGCCTTCATTAATGTTGCAGGTGTCATCCTCCTCATTAGAACTGTTCCTGAAAAAAAAAACTATTATGTTGAAATCAGCAAGAAAAGACTATTTTAGTGCTTTCATGAACTTGTTTTGAATTTTTGGAAATAATGCACTTTAGGGATGCGCGTAGCTTAGTCGTAGGAGGTGCCAGCTGCCGCGCGCACGCGGTATCACGTTCCTGGTTCGAATCTCCCGCCCAGGATAACTAACGATAAGTCCTCCATCCTTCCAGAGTCGGAGAATTGGCACCAGACTTGTGTGGGAAGAATACAGCGCTGAGTTCTTCATCAGCTGACCGCGGAAAATCATTGTATAGCCAAATAAGCATTTAAATCGCCTCCAGGGCATCCCGCAGAAGTAGAATGCTTGACGCATCCCCAAAAAGGATTGAGTAACAGCAATCTTTGTCGTTATCGTTTAATGGATTTTGGAGCTATTAGGTTGCAACGAAATAAATGGCACTGAACCACTGCAAATTTAAACAGTTAATATCTCGACTTGTAGGCAAGTTTATTAATCGAAATAGAAACCTTCTGATTCTACACATCTTTGCCAACGTGACACAGGCTTCTTTATCCCAGTAGCATAAAAATCAGAAGTTCTGGAATTGACGAAATCTTCGAAGGCACTTTCGGCATCCTGTTGGTATTTGAATATTTTCCCTACCAAGAAGTCGCCAAGATGCCTGAAGAAATGGTAGTCTGTTGGGGAGGGGTCGGGAGAAAACGGAGGATGTGGTAGAGTTTCAATGCTCAGCTCATTCAATTTCTGCAACGTCATTCGTGCTACATGGGGGCGAGCATTGTCGTGCAGAAGGAGAACTCGCCTTCGGTTTACCAAGGCCGGCCGGGTATCCTTCAACTTTTTCATCATTTCTTCAATTTCAATGCAGTATTTCTCTGCCGTGATGGATTCACCGGGAGGGAGGAAGCTGTGGTGAATAATTCCCAGCGAACACCACCATACTGTCACCATCACTTTCTTTTGGTGCAATTCCGGCTTCGCAAAAACCTTGGAGCTCTCATCGCTGTCCACCCACTGTGCCGATCGTCGCCTGTTGTCGTACATTATCCATTTCTCATCACAGGTTACGATGCGATCAAGGAATGGGTCCGTTTCGTTCCGTAGAAGCAGTGCGGACGAGATCTCATTTCGTCGGTTTCTTTGCTCCTCAGACAGCTCGTGAGGCACCCATCTTTCCAGCTTTTTGGTCTTTCCAATTCCCTTCAGATGCCGGGCAGCTGTGTTGTGACTGACGCCAAGAACCTTCGCTATCTCCCTGGTACCTTTGTGTGGATCCTCCTCTACCACATCTCTCAGCTTGTCCTCATCAACATCACTGTGCCTCCCACGACCTTCATGTTCTTCCAAGCTCTCATCTCCATTCCGGAACTTCTGATACCAACGATACGCCGTCCGAATTGTGGAACATCCTTGACCGAATGCGGCGTTGATCTTCTCGTCCGCCTCCTTAGCTGTAGTGCCCAGCTTGAATTCATACAAGTAAATGCCTCGGATTACCCTTCTGTCCACCTGCAGAAAAGTCAATAAAACTCTAAAGTTTTCCCAGTTTTACATAGAAAATTTGGTACTCACCGGTAGAGCAAAGTTTGCGCTTCTAAATGATATGCCACGTGTTACGGTTTGTTCTTGATCAAACGCGTAAAGACGTGCCCAAAAATGGCGCGAGCCAGTGCCATTTAATTCGTTACAACCTAATAGAAAGTTCTTCGCCCATCCCACAACCACGTCAACGGTTCCAGGAAGATACTGGTCTAATCTCCTCGTAATATATGCCTGTCCTCACCTGGTGCTTATCCTAATATACTTCTGCTCACCACCTGAAAAAGCCGAGACAGAGAGAATGTTTTCGGCCGCTGGACGTGGGACCGTGTGACAAGATGTCGTGTCACGGTCCCGGCAAAAACAAAAAGGTTTCAGATTTTTCTTTCTCGTAGAACAATCACACAATATGGTTTCGCAATGAACTAGGAAAGGGGGTACTCCGGGTTTGAATGATTTTGAAATGAAAAAATTGGTGATGTTGAATTGTTTATCTTACATTGCAGTGTTACACTCTATTCCTTGGCCTTCAGCTGTTGACGTCTTGAAGTTGAAACGTACGAATTTTCCTTGATTTTTTCACATCAGATAATGGTTTGCAGCTAACTGTATTTTTTAACGAAATTTAACGATTTAACGGAAATTGACGAAAATTTTCCGTTAAAAAATGTCGGTAAAAAACTTAACGCACAGAATTTTGTGTGCACCCCTGTGAAGCGTGCTGCGATGTGCCGCGAGTATAGTTGTCGCCAGTATAGTTGCGCTTTTGTAAAATTTCATCGAACAAATGAATGAACGAATAAATTCGTTGTCTAAAAATTTCAAGCGGATGAATTCGAACAAAGGATGATCGTATACATTCGCCCATCAAATTTTTTCGAATGATCGAAAAATGGATAAACCCCATTTTTCGCTTATTTGAATTATGGAGTAGTCGAGAAATTTGATCGAATCAAGTTCTATGCTTAAAGATTGGAAGTCTATTTAATATTCAGATAAAATTAATTGATTTAAAGTTGAACATTCTGTTTTCGAATAATATTCGATTGTGGCTCCCTTATGATGTTCAAATTCGAACGTATATTCGACTTTTGACGACCATCGCTGTTCAAGTTGGAACAAAATTTTGAAATTCTAGAAATATCGAATAAACGACTATTTGAACAATTAATCGTAAATCATTTGAATATGTACAGTCGTTCGAGCACAACTATAGTCGTCAGGAGTCGAACCAACAACTTGTTCGGGCGATCATCCCAGAAGGTGCGTCCTGTCTAGGTGACCAGGCGGAACTAACGTCCGAACCGGGGTGGTTCAGATAAAGATGATTTTCACCAAACCAGGCTTCTGGTTTGGTGAAAATCATCTTTATTCCGGATCAGAAATCGGACATCGTATCCGATTCGGATATCCAATATCTGATCCGAATAGCAATCCGTCATCTGAATCATTCGCGAATCTGTTCTAACGAAAATCACCGGTGGAAAGAACGTAATCGGCAGTTCGAATAACGCGTTGGAGGCATCATAACGTTACGTCTTGGAGTGGAACAGAAACTTACAGAGAAGATACGGTTCTCACAACCTTGCTCACCACACACACACGGTCAAGACAGATGTACAAGTCGAAATACGATCGGGAATTTAAAGTGAACAAATGGCGAGATTCGCGACCCCAGTCCCTGTCAAAAACACAGGCACATATGTAACATTCTCACGTCGAATTGGACACTTTTCTAAGCATAAGCCTAAGACTTTTGAAATTACAGCGAACTCCTGCAAATCGAAAAGAGCTTCTTCTACAGTAAACTAGAGACTCTCCAAAAATGTTAGAATAATTTTTGTTCAAGAACAACTTTGGCGCAACTTTCTTTGAAATTTTAATTCGTCTACGCAAAAAGTGAACCATTGTTTGAAATTTTGCAAAATTCTCATTTTTTGAGAAAAAAATAATGATTTGAAGCCTGGGTATATGTCGCGAAGACGGGCAGCATTATGAAATGGGAACGCCCCATCCAATCAGACCGCATTGAATGGGCATGCCATTCAGAGGGGGCGTGTACAGTCGGTATCCTGATTGGCTGGCATATGTTCGGTCTGTTCTCTATTTGGTTATTATTTGTTGCTGGCGCGTTCCCACCTACCAATACTGCTCACCTTCGCGACATATACCGAAGCCTCCCTTAATGAGCAGGAAGTCCGCCATCTTTAGTGCTGAGAGATTGCGCCATGCCCTCTTCCGAGGCGTTGCAGTTTTTATTCGATTAATGGCAGAATATCTGTTTGCATGGAGTTTGACACCTGTTAGCGATACAACAAAAACAACTGCAAACAACCACACGTATACTCACTTTGATGGTTCATGTAGGTGGCACTTACACTGTCAGTCAAATAAAAGTTGCGGTGAACTTTTAGAGTGCATGGCGCGATTTGTTCTTTTAATGCGCTATATGCTTGCTTCTTTGTTGTGTTTTAAAACAATTTTTAATTTAATATTTTTTCTCTAATTATAAAAATTTTATAAAATTGTTACACCTATTGGTAGTAAAAAGTTTCGAAGAAATTATAGTTCACTGAACAATAAATTACTCTAACCATCTTATTAAGGCTGCAGTTTAACCTGTCTGAAGGTCGTCTTGAATTGGAAGGGTTCACATCGATTTCAAAAGTCTTAAATCCAACTTACAAGAGTGTCCAATTTGATTCGAAAAGGTGTCCAATTTGGTGAAAAGTGTTCACTTCGAATTGAAAACGGTGTGCTTCATAGAGAAGAAGTGGGTACATCAGAAGACATTCAGAGTTCTCAACATGAGGCCAAATCTAATCTGATTGAAGGGAATAAAAGGTAAAAAGCTGAATGAAAAATCAAAACAGATTCCGTAGTCCACTGCGCACACAGAAGAATTCTACCGAAAAGGCGTCACACATTTGACCGCTGCTCTCTGGCTATTAGAAATGCAGGCGAGCCTTGCTCTAAATGATGAATGATGTTGGACGCCACGATTCGATGATTCATGTGTAGAAGAGTCCTTTTGTGATGCTCACTGGCAGGAGAACATAGCAGCGGTTTGGATGCACTGAAAGATTGCGAATCAGATTTTCAGCCATGGAAGCATCGCGTTATTCGAAAGAAGCGAGAAAACAGCGAAAACTCGAGAAATACGGTCAACAATATTCAAGAATCAGAAGTGTGAAGAAATAAAGCTTCATAGGGCCAGAGCGTTCATCGCGAGATGGTAATATCAATCTCTTCTTTGCTCAAAATGTCCTTATAAAGAATGAAAATGAAAAGTGAAAGCTTCATAACAACGTTTTGCTACAATCAAAACTCTAGCGCCAGGCGGAAACCGAACCCGCGCCTCCTGCAGGCAGGGGAATCTACGCCACTAGACCATCGGCGCAGTTTTGATCGCAACAAAACAGTCGCAAGGGCTTAAAACCTCAATGCCAGCCACTTGAAGCTGAAGAAACTTAATTGAATCAGTGAAGAAATGCTCATTTTAGCATTATGCACGTGTTTGCCCTAGGCCCATAGCCGGGAGGCGCCATCCAATCAAAAACATTTGTCCACCGGACGTAGGCTGGATTCTATACACCGCTGGTAAGCCAGAAAGTGTCTTTAGAAAAGCGCAGAAAGAGAAACGGACTGTGCCCACAATCCCGCCCAGGGCAGACGCTCACAGGGCAAACCGAAGTATCAAATTTACTTAACTCTTTGATAATGTACGCGTGTTGCGCAGTCGATAGGGGTGCCGGCTGTCGCATGCACTCGATTCCACGTTTCTGGTTCGGATTTTCCGCTCAGGGCAACGAAACCTTCCATCCTTCCGGGGTCTGCGAATAGGTACCATACTTCTCTGGGAAGGATGGAGCGCTGAATCGGGTGGTCACCGCAAGTCATTTGTATAGGCCAAATAGCTTTCAACTGGTCTCCACGACATCCGGTAGTAGGAGAACGCGTGGCGCATCCCAAAAGGGATCGTCTTTTATTCATTATCCTTTGCTTATTTGTACGAATTATATTCCGCTCTTAGTGCTCTTCGAGCGAGGAGGAACCACTGCAGCATTGTGGCCACCGCAAGTCATTATTTATTTATTTATTTATTTATTTATTTATTTATTTGGGCGAGAGTAGCGCAGCCGGAGGAGGTGTTGGCTGTCGCGGCACCAGGTTCTTGGTTCAGATTTCCCGCCAAGGCCAACCAAGCCTTCCATCGCTATGAGGTCGGTGAATTGATCCCAGACCTGTCTGGGAAGGATATAGCGCTGACTTGTTCATCGGCTGGCTACCGCAAGCCATTGTATGGCCAAGTACGCATTCAAGTCACCTCCACGACATCCCGTAGGAGCAGAATGCGTGGCGCATTCCAAAGGGGATTGAGTAACGCCGTCCTTTATCCTTATTCTTCATTTATTTAATTGCGCTCGAGGTTGCATTACAACGCCAACGAAGTCGCCAAACCAATGAAATAACCGTGAAAAAGCAACAGTAGAATGGGCGTTCAATTACATTAAAATTGGAAACCTTTCAGCTTTAGTAATTGCTGTTAATTATTTGGCCAAGTACGCATTCCGGTCACCTCCATGACACCCCGCAAAAATAGAATGCGTGGCGCATCCCAAAAAGGATTGAGTAACACCGCCCTTTATCATCTATCATAGGGTACGGTAAGGGACTTTTCATTCCGTCGCGCGGAAGGGTACGGTAAGGAACCTTGCGGAAGGGTACGGTAGGGGACCTTTTAATTCTGTCGCGCGTAAATTCTATACAGGACCAACATACATACTATATGAGCGAAAGACACGTAGTCAACACAACGAAAACATCAAACAGCAAAGGACTGAAGACCAGTTCTGCAAATTACCATAAGAAACGGGGCTCACAGTATCAAGCGCTGTGAGACGGCACATACATAGACTGATTGCAGTAGGCCTTGCGACAGTGGTTGAAAAGCAACCTCATCAGAGACAATAGAGATAGGAAATGACATTTCAATGAGCAAAACCCATAGAAAATCATGTTTTTGGATTACTCTGCACATCCTTTGCAATTACCTAGTCTGAAGCTACTTACGACGGTAATAATAATGAAGGCTTGAGTTGATTGATCCCACTGGGATGTGCCATGCATTACATGTCTACGTGACGTCATAGAGACGCCAACCTCTCAAAACCATCAACACACTACTGTATTCCCCTTGTTAAACTCGCCCAGCATCCAGTTAACCTAGGTCTGAACGCAATCCTTAATTCGTCTTTGGGCAAACAAAAATTGTTTTCTACGTATAAACGCCGCTCCCTACCAGCTGCGCCTTGGGAATACAGGGTGTCTCAAAAAATGTATACACTGTTTGAAAGGTGATAACTTTGTTTATAAGAAAGAAGATGAAAAAGTTAAACGCTTGTAGAATTGCCTGAAAAAATAGAAATCTTCTGACATACGAGAGGCATGGAACGCGCCATGCACTCGTTTAAAAGTTTGCATTCTACACACGATTGACTGTGTTTCGCATGAATACTTGTTATAATTTCTTCACAAAGTGGCTTTTTAATTGATTTGGGCTTCTTTTAAGGTTTAAAACTTAAAAACACACTATGGCTGGCGGAAAATTCAGAGTGTCCTAAAAAATGCGGGTAGTATTTGAAACGTGCTAACATTGCTGCTAGTGAAGCATTTGAAGATGTTTGAGACTCACATGAAGGCGCATGGTAACGAGATTACTGTGGCGTGCAAATAGTCAAGACTGCGCCATGCACCCGCCTGAAACCTTGCATTTAGGACTCGATTGAATGTGCATGGGCTGGCTCCTTGCTACAAACTTGTTACTGCTGGCCAGTTTAACCTTTGCTGTGCTTCTTTTAACGTTTAGAACTTTACAATTATGTGAAACACACGTGACTGGTGTTCATTGATTGCACGATTAAAATGTGAGCAGGAGCCCTTTTTACATGACGCACTCTGTGGACTGATGAAGAAACATTCAAGCTGAATGGAGAGGTTAATCGGCATAATAGCAGCTACTGGGCGAAGAAAACGTTAAAAGAAGCACAGCACAGGTTAAAGTGGCCACGTAGTAACAAGATTATAACAGGCATTCAGCCCATGCACAATCCGTTGAGTCGGAAATGCAAGGTTTCAGGCGAGCGCATGGCACAATCTTGCCTGCTTACACGTCTCGAAAATCTCGCTACTCTGTGCCTTCTTATGAGCCTCAAATATCTTCAAATGCTTCACTATCAGCAATGTTAGTAGGTTTCAAACAGTACCTGCATTCTTATGATACCACGCATTTTCCGTAAGCCGTAGTCAGTTTTAAGTTTTAAACCTTAAATGAAGCACAAATAAAGCGGCTATTGGGCGCGTGTAGCGCGGGCGCGTGTAGCGCAGTCGGAGGAGGCGCGACTGTCGCGTGCACCCGATACCAGGTTCCTGGTTCGGATTTCCCGCCCAGGCCAACCAAGCCTTCCATCCCTACGGGGTCGGTGAATTGGTACCAGACTCGTCTGGGAAGGATAGAGCGCTGACTTGTTCATCGGCTGGCCACCGCAAGTCATTGTATGGCCAAATACGCATTCATGTCGCCTCGACGACATCCCGTAGAAGTAGAATGCGCTGGCGCATCCCAGAAGGGATTGAGTAACGCCGTCCTTTATCCTTTATCCTTATCCTTATTCAAGCGAAACACAATCAATCGTGTGTAAAACGTAAACTTTCAAACGAGTGCATGACGCATTCCATGCAGCTCATATGCAGAAAATTTCAATTTTCTCAGTATTTCATATGAGCATTTAACTTCTTCCGTACCTTCACTGTGAGCAAAGATATCACCTTTCAAACAGTGTATACATTTTTTGAGACACCCTGTATAATATAACAATATAAAATATATATAATATGTAATAAAATAACATTCACTTCCTCTTGTCGTTAGTTAGCAGGTTTATTGTTTAGGACTTGTTCTTACTTTCTTTCTGATTGTTTTTTTTTTGTGTTGTGTGTCAATTGACGACACCCACAATAAATAAATAAATAAATAAATAAATAAATAAATATGACTGCAGCATTTATTTTATTTTTATAATAGAATCAATCGATCACTGATGTCGCTAATTAACTGGACATGCAAATAGGTTAGGAAATTTTAGAAGTTCAATTTTTAAACAGTTTTCATGTTCAAAAAAATCAGGCATAATAATACTGGTTGAGGAGATAATACCTAACCGTTTTCAGGACACTTTCGAGGAAAGACATGCATAAACAGCAGTAGTATCACAAGGCACAAGTGCAGTCGGAGGAGGTGTCGGCTGTCGCGTGCACCCGATACCAGGTTCTTGGTTCGAATTTCCCAGCCAACCAAGCTTTCCATCCCCACGGGGTCGGTGAATTGGTACCAGACTTGTCTGGGAAGGATAGAGCGCTGACTTGTTCATCGGCTGGCCACCGCAAGTCATTGTATGGCCATCTACGCATTCAAATCGCCTCCACGATATCCCGTAGAAGTAGAAAGCCTGGCGCATCTTAAAAGGGATTGATTAATGCTGCTCTTTATCCTTTGTCCCTATCGAAAATATAACGGTTGGAAGTGGCGTGGAAAATAAATGAATTTCGCATGGCTATTGCAGTGGACAAACCCATAAATTTAGTGTTATAAAATAAAATAAAATAAAGTAGAATATTGATTTTTCAAAATTCGTTTTACGGTGTCGATGGGCATAAGAATCATGATCTTAAAGCGAAAACAAAGCCAAGGCCCAATAATCGCAAATTCGTCAGAGGAGTGGAACACAAAACGAGGAAGGAGGGCTTCATAGACAGACTGAAAATAGACCGGCTTCATAGAAAGCCCTGAAAGTTGTATTGAAGAGGTTTAGCTGTTCGACAGCACGACGTGATCACAAACAACTAATCATATGATGCATTTCCATAGAAACTACTCGACGTCATCAAAGAGCTCGGAATTTTCGACAAAACAATCGAATACGAGGTCATTAGTGACGTCTAGACAGGCGAATATTTAAGTACGTGAGACAGATGAGCATTCAGGATAGAAAATTCAGAACGCTTAGGCCGAAGACCGATGTCTCGCGGGCAGCGCGATTGCTGATTAAGTGATGAAGATGGACGTCACCGCCTCGGCGATTTGGTTGTCGGGAGTTAGCATGCACTTCTTTGCATCTGATGAACGACCTCATTCTCGGGGGGCATTAGAGTAGATACACGAGTCTGGGCCACATCGGGTGCCGATTATCTTGAGTCCAACATAAGGCGTTATTCTGGTGCCTCCTCGAGTGTGCAGCAGGCTTATTCCCAATCGGCTTGAGGCGTAAGCGGCAGAGACTTGAGACTAAGCCGTGGGAGTTTGCGCCCGGGACGCGATACCTTTGGTCCATAGATCGGCAAAGTCTCCTAAGTTAATGTAGGCTATGTCGAAACACATTAAGGTTCAAAAAGATCAGGTGCAAGTTGCTCCACCGACGGTTGCCTTGACATCACAAGGTACGCCATTATTATAGTCACTCGATAAAAAGCGAATTACTCGCGCGGAATTGGGTACAGGTCGCGTAAGTGAGCAGCATTGGTAGGTGGGAGCGCGCCAGCCAATAATAACCAAACAGAGCACAGCCCGAACACATGCCAGCCCATCAGGGTACCGTCTGAATACGCCCTCTCTGAACGGCATACGCATTCAATGCAGTCTGATTGTTTTGGCGTTCCCACCTACCAATGCTGCCCACTTACGCGACATATACTCGGAATTGTTCAGGAAACAGCGAAACTTGTTCAACAACTTACAAACAATCTATTTAATAAGCAAAGTGGATATCATCCAATGTGACCTCCCTTTGCATGAATGACAGTCTTCAGACGCTTAGGGTAGGACTCAATGGCGGCACGCTGTATGCTTGCTTATTTGATGTGCTTTGAGACAATTTTTAATTTATTACGTTTCTCTAAAAATAAAAATTTTATAAAGGAATTTTATTTTATAAATTTTATTATTCTTAGTGAAGCGGGTAAACTGAAGAATTTCAAAAAAAAGTTATACCAAATTTTTCTGAAACAAAAATTTTTCAAACCATCCTGGTGAGTTTTGTAGTTTAACCTGCCTAAAGGTCACTTCGATTTGGAAGAGTTCGCTTTGATTTCCTAAAGGTCTTAGGCTTGCTTAGAAGTGT
Source organism: Heligmosomoides polygyrus bakeri (assembly GCA_947359475.1). NCBI lineage: Eukaryota > Metazoa > Nematoda > Chromadorea > Rhabditida > Heligmosomidae > Heligmosomoides > Heligmosomoides polygyrus. Next base: position 8,802,586 of record OX375869.1, read on the forward strand.
GTCCAATTTGACTTGAAAAGTGTCCAGTTCGATGTGAGAATGGTATTAGTCACCTCAGTTCAAAACGATCGTCCACAGGTATCTCCCATAGCATATCCATTCTTACGCCTCGCTCGTCTGTATTGTCGTTATATCAATTCTAATGTATTGCAAAGATCTTCCTTACAGTGCTCACTGTGTTCAGTTCTGTTCCGCAATTCTAAACTGTATATCCGCGTGAATAAATAGATAAATAAAGAGGAAGGCCCTCACATTCAGTTATCAGTATAAAATGTCAGTGCCAGGAATCGAATGTGCAGTCAAAACAATTATTGCAATTCATGGCCACGGGAAAAGCTCACTGATTGCATGCATTCACGTTTTTACGTCAAAGAAGGAGTCACTTACAGAATTCTGAATTACTCCTCTATCCGCTGAATGTTATTTGGATCACTGTTTCAGCGGCTTTATTCACCTGGTCATGACTGGCAGTTGCAACAACAAGAAGGAGAGTAGAAAAACAAGTTCCGATGAGATTAACCGCAGTCTGTAGAGAGTCCAATATACAGAGGGTCTCAAAAAATGTATACACTGTTTGAAAGGTGATAACTTTTCTCATAGTGAAGGCACTGAAGACGTTAAGGGCTCATATGAAAGCCTAAGAAAATAGAAATTTTCTATCATTTGAGCGGCATAGAATGCGCCATGCACTCGTCTGAAACCTTGCATTCATCTAACACTCGATTGACTGTGTTTCGCTTGAATACGTGTTATAATTTCTTTAGGAGTGACCGTTTTAATTTATCTGTGCTTTTTATAAGAACTAAAACCTACAAACAAACTATGGCTTGCGAAAAATGTATGGTATTCTAGAAAATGAAGGTACTATGTGAAAAGTTGTAACATTGCTGGTAGTGAAGTTTTTGAAAACGTTTAAAACTCATATAAAATAGCAGAGTAATGAGATTACTGTGGCGTGCAAATAGTCAAAATTGCGCCACGCTTCCTCCTGAAACTTTGCATTTCCGACTCGATTGATTGTGCATTGGCTGAGTGCCTGTTACAATGTTACTACTGTTACTACTTGCCCAGATTAACCTGTACTGTGATTCTTTTAACGTTTTAAACTTTCAGTCATGTGAAAGGCACGAGACATGAGAGTTTCTGATTGCACAATTTAAATGTGAGCATAAGCATCATTTTCCAAAACGGATTCTGTGGACTGATGAAGCAACATTCAAGCTAAATGGAGAGATTAATTGGCATAATTACAGCTAATATGAACGGAAAACGTTAAAAGAAGCACAGCAAAGGTTAATCTGACCAATTATTAACAAGATTGTAACAATCAATCGAGTCTAAACGCAAAGTTTCAAGCGGGAGCATGGCGCAATCTTAATCATTTACATGTCACAGAAATTTCGTCAGTCAGTGCTTTCATACGAATCTCAAACATCCTCAAAAGCTTCACTAACAGCATTGTTAGAGCCTTTCAAATAGCACCCGCATTTTTTGACATTTCCGCCATTTTCGGCACGCCAAAATGTGACCTTAAGTTTTGAACCTTCAAAGAAGCAATTGATACAGCCACTTTGTGAAAAAACCATAACACGTATTCAAGCGAAACGCAATTAATCGAGTGTAAAATGCAAAATTTCAGACGAGCGCACGGCGCATCCCACGCCGTTTGTTTTCAGAAAATTTATATTTTTTTAAACCTTTGTATGAGCTCTAAACTTCTTCAGTACCTTAACCGTAAGTAAAGTTATCAACTTTCAAACAGTGCGTACATTTTTTGGGACACCCTGCATTTTTTGCATAGATTAGGCACCTTTTCAAACAAGGCGCACGCAATGTGATCCAGACCGTTTATGCAGCATTTTTTAAGTTAGAAAAGCCAAATAAAACTTATTTATTTATAGCAAGTATTCTTAAATAACTAAATAAATATGGCTGGGAAAATGTACAGATGATAGCAGTATTGTATAATATGGAACTAACGGACCGCGGAGAGTGAAACAGAGCAGCAAAGGCGAAGAAGTGCTAATAAATCCATTTGTTCATGGTAATTAAGCTGTAACTAGGGCAACACAGACGGCAGTTCGCGTTCACCTTAGCATTGACGGGGCAAACGACTCCCGTCTGTGACGTTCTAAATTGTCGTCCTCTACGCCTTCTGCGTTAGAAGCGTTGGGGGCGCTTGAAAGTAGAAGTGTTACGGATCGAGGATCAGAAACGCTGTCGCATGGGCCAAGTCGTCGAAAGTTAGGTGGGCCTGCCATGTAATGCGCTTCAACGATGCCCGCTGGACATCCCGTCGTCACCAACTGGATTCCGCGGGACGCCAAGGAAACACCAGGACGTCCACCATCGCATTGCTCGGACTTTTTCGTGGAAGCTCTGAACGAGCGATATGACGCTCTTTGTGTACCTCGAGTGAGGAGGATCCATTGGAGCACTCTGGCAGAGGACAGAGACGAATGGAGACGCTTCTGGCGCCCGCTCGAGCAAGTCGATGATGAACGGGACGACAGGTGATGCGGTTGATAGAGGGGCACTCTGGTGGTGTCCCCCTTCACGTGGTTGGTTCTAACTCGGAATCAGAGATAGCAGCGTAGTATGTATGTTGTACCGACGAATAAAAACTTTAGGAAACATTTGCCGCATTAGCCCAAAAGAAAAGTAAAGAGGATCGGATCCAAGAGGAAGTTAGTATCTGGTTCGCTACGAAACCGACTGCATTTTTAAACAGGTTAGAGCTTTTCTCACGATTCTTCTTCAAGCATAGGGATCCCTTGTTATTTCAGCTATAACAAATCTATTTTGTATTTATTTATTTATTTATTTATTTATTTATTTATTTATTTAATGTAAAGGCGCGTATAGCGGAATCGGAGTAGGTGCCGACTGTTGCGTGCATTCGATACCAGCTTCTTGGTTCGAATTTCCCGCCCAGGCCACCCAAGCCTTCCATGCCTCCGAGTTCAGTGGATTCGTAAAAGTACTGTCTGGGAGGGTAAAGCACTGACATGATCATCGGCTGACCACCGCAAGTCACTGCATGGCGAAATACGCATTCAAATCGCCTCCACGACATCCCATAGAAGTAGAATGCGTGGCGCACCACAAAAGCGACTGAGTGACGTCGTGTTTATCCTTATCTTTAGTGATTTATTGATGCTCACAAGTTGCGCAAAATCTCTGTGTCTAACACAGCGTAAACTAAAGTTAGCAACAAATTCAGTGATAAAAAACTATAAGTAAAGATAAGAGTTTTAAGCGCCTAACTAAAAGAAGCATCCAAAAGGTAAATCTTTCAAAAAGTAGAGAAATATGGCAATTAGACAAATTAGGGCACCTTCGCTGCTAGACAATAGAAAGGACAAAAGGATAAAGGACGGCGTTAGTCAATCCCTTCTGGAATGCGCCAGCGTATTCTACTTCTACGGGATGTCGTGAAGGCGACTTGAATGCGTATTTGGCCATACAATGACTTGCGGTGGCCAGCCGATGAACAAGTCAGCGCTTTATCCTTCCCAGACAAGTCTGATTCACCGACCCCGGAGGGATGGAAGGCATGGTTGGCCTGGGCGGGAAATCCGAACCAGGAACCTGGTATCGGGTGCACGCGACAGTCGCGCCTCCTCCGACTGCGCTACACGCGCCCGCTGGACAATATAATAAAATCAAATCTCGTCCTGCGGCGCTGGTCCTGCCTTTGCCGGGTATTCATTCCTTACGCATGGAGATAGAGATAGTGAAATGAGAAAGTGAAGCTAACTATTCACGACTACAGTTCATGTTATAAAGCAAATTCATTGAGGAATTAGGAACCTGCACCTGGTTTCTTCACAGAAGTGAATAAGAAGTGGGTGATGGTCACGAGCAACTAGGCATCAGGGAGCAACTCTCATGACAGGCTCTTGGATGTTAGTTAGTACCCACGTGAAAGAACCCAGTCTCTGAGCGGCAAGTGTTATGATGAAAGGAAATTGTCTCGGTATTAAGGTTATAGTGTGACTTCGTTTCTAACCAAACATCCACATTGCACACTGCGAAAAACCCATTTTAGATCCGCAGAAAACTTCGAATAGAAGCTGAATGTGCCGCAAACGGAAGTGTGAGACTCTCCGTTAAGTCTCCCGTAGTGCTTGTTACATCATGAGAATGTAATTAAGTTCACTGTTCCCAGACGTCCAAGTATTATAAATGTCACATCGTGAGATAAAATGGAATGTCATTGAGACAGGACACCATACCAGATGACACATACCAGGAAACAGACACTGTAGTGCTTTTCGGAAAAGGTTACGCGCCTGCTCCGTCAATTCTCTGCTGTTCGAGAACGTAACTTACATCTTCAGAAGCTCGTCGGTGTGCACACCACGAATCGGTCTTACGTAGTGGAATAAACACATACCAGACATTCAATGGCCGGCAGGCCGTTGAACGTCTGGTATGTATTTATTCTGGTGGAGAATAGAACACCCCGAACGTCTTCTTCTCTTCTTTAGGCCTTCTCTCATTCATTAAAAAAAACTGGTTTTGCTATGTAGAATGGTATAGCGGAATATGGCGAAACAGGTCCATCACCTTCACTGGACCATCTTTAACTGGTCCCTTATCACTGGCTCCCCTTTATTGTCAGCCCTTTTCCGGTTCACCCTTCACTGGTCCCCTCCCAATTCGTCGGTCCATACCACTGCTCCCACCTTCACTGGACCTCCCTTTACTGGTCCCCTCTTCGCTGGTCATCCTATCCTTCACCGATCCCCATTACTGGGCCCACCCTCAATGGTCCCCTTTTACTCATTAACCCTTTTCCGGTCCCTCCTCACTGGACCCCTTCCCCCCCCCCCCTATTCACCGGTCCCCATTACTGGTACCTTCCTCACCGGTTCCCCTTCACCTGGTTCCCTCTTGCACTGGTCAACCTCCTATCGGTCCCCCTTCACTGAACCCCTCCACCACCTCACCGGTCCCCATTACTGGTCCCTTCCTCACCGGTCCCCCTTCACCTGGTCCCCTCTTCACTGGTCAACATTCACCGGTCCCTCCTTCACTAGACCCCTCCCTCTCCTTCACCGGTCCACCCTTCACTGGACCACTCCCCCCCCCCCTCCCTTCACGGGTCCCATTACTGGTCCCTTCCTCACCGGTCCCATCTTCATTGGACCCCTCCTCCTCCTTCACCGGTCCCACCTTCCCTGGACCCCTCTCCCCTCCTTCACAGGTTCACCCTTCACTGGATCCCTCTTACCGATCCCCATTGCTGGTCCCTCCTTCACTGGTCCCTCCTTTATTGGTCAACCCTTTACCGGTCCGGTCCCCCTTACTGGAACCCCATCCTTCACCGGTCCCCCATTACTGGTCTCGCGTTCACCGGTAACACGTCGTCTGAATCCGGAATCCTCGCACGACATCGGTGACACCTCTTCCGAACCCGGACGCCTGTTGAACAACGTCGGTGACATGTGTTCTCAGCCCGAACGTACTTTGCGCGACATCGGTGACACGTCGTCTGAATCTGGAAGGCCTTTCGCGACATCGGTGACACCTCTTCTGAATCCAGGCACCTGATGTGCGACGTCGGTGACATGTCTTCTCAAGCCGGACGTGCTTTGCTTGACATCGTTGACACGTCGTGTGAATCCGGAACCCTGGCGCGACATCGGTGACACGTCGTGTGATCCGGAACCCCTAGCGCGACATCGGTGACACGTCATCTGAATCCGGACAGGCCTTTCGCGACATCGGCGACACTTCTTCTGAACCCAGGCACCTGATGAACGACGGCGGTGACGTCTTCTCAAGCCGGAAATGCTTTGCGCGATATCAGTGACACGTCGTCTGAATCCGAACACCCCTTGCGGGACATCGGTGACACCTCTTCTCAACCTGAACGTCCTTACGTCCTTTGCGCGACATTGGTGACATGTCGTCTGAACATGGACGCCTGTCGACAACTACAACAGTTGACAACTGGTGACCCCGCCCCCCCCCCCCCCCTTCCCCATACTTCCTCCCAACACACTCCTTCAGCACTTCTGTGCAAACAAACACACACACCCACACACACACACACACACACACACACCCACACACACACACACACATACACACACACACACACACACACACGCACACACACACACACACACACACACTCACCCACAGACAAACGACCGTTCTCGCTTATACATAGTAGGATGTTAGACAGGTAAGAATGGTAGAAGAACAAAATTAACCAATACTAATAAAACTACTAAGATACATCTCTATAAGCAGTGTCATTCAAGTGTGTGAGCAGAATCGCGCTAGACATTGAATACGACGCTGATTTGGACAATTCAAATCCGTCATTTTTTTCGCCTTTGTTGAAAGGATTATGCGAATAATGGCATTTTTAGAAAGTCCTGCATTTTGGAATGAGTCAGATAAGAGTAGCATTGATAAGAATGATTTTCTTATGATCCAATCTGGAGCTAAATTCTACCGCAATCGTATGTCTTCCTAGTACAGGAGTAGGCCACTAAGAAGGATACGTCGCTGACCATTCAAGGAAAGGTTCTCAACTCATGGTGAGCTTTTATTTTTGCTTTTTTGCTTTTTTTGACAGGATGTAGGGTTGTGTGAGCGGAGTTCGTTACAGTTAGTTTTCGTTGAACCTTTTTTTAAGACCTAAAAAAGAGGTGTAAAAACGTGTGCGCAACAACCATCAATCCCTATGACACCGCACGAGATGTGCCTCTGCGGCGCAGTTAGTAGGAGGGACGCCTCGTAGGGGCACACCGGAGGGGTTTTCAGTTCGAGTCCGCGTACTGCCGAAACTTTTGCACATATTAGTTTGTTGTTATTACGCTTTCTCATAATCACAGAAGTCACTCTCGGACCATCAATGCTTACAACAAACCAAGGCTGTCTACCTGCGCCTTCATATGTGCTAGTTTTTCAACGATGCGTGTCTGCACCATCTCATTTCTCTGGAAATTAAAAGTCTTATTGCTATTGCTCTTCCCTTCTAGTAAGCAGCTAAGGTACAAATCTATAAAACAAGTAAAACACAAGCGTTTGTCTCACCAGCAGCACCTTACAAAAACCAGTGAGGAACAATTGCCTCCATCTTCCCCAAGTTCCCATTCTCATTCTATTACCTTTGAAATCAGGTGCGAAGGTGGAGAGTAGTCGGCGGACAGCACTTTCAGGTGAGAACGACATTTTTAGTACACTTATGTATCTATATAGCGCGGGTTCATAATATTAAACCGTTAGGTATGCGAATTTGTGTGCAGTTACGATATCATTGGTGATATGGTATGATATGGTGGTGGTGCAGATACGCATCGTTGAAAAACTAGCACATTAGAAGGCGCAAGTAGACATCCTTGGTTTGTTGTAAGCATTGATGGTCTGAAATTGACGCCTACGATGAGAAAGCGTAGTAACAACAAACTAGTATGTGCAAAAGTGTTGACAGACTACGCGGACTCAAACTCAAATTTCCGCTGGTGTGATCCTATAAGGCGGCACTCCTACCAGCTGTGCCACTGATGCACATCTCGTGGGGTGTCATAGGGGTTGATTACTGTTACGTACACGTCTTCACACCTCTTTTTCAGGTCTTTAAAAAGCGTTCAGCAAAAACTAACTGTGGTTACGGACTCCGCTCACGGGACTCGAACCCGCACCTTCTAGGTTGGTGCATAAGTTCTCGGACATTTGGAGCATAAAATATTTATTATCACAACATACGAACAACAATATCAAATCATTTGAAGTAACCACCCTTTACATCAATTGTCTTTCGCCAACGTGCTGGTAAGTCATGGATGCCTTTTCCCCAAAACGTGGCCGGTTGTGATTCGAAAAATGTGAGCAGTGCCTCCTTGACATCCTCTCGGTTCCTAAATTGCTGGCCGTCCAAATAGCGTTGAAGGCTTGAAAACAAATGATAATCAGAAGGAGCGAGATCTGGTGAGTAAGGTGGATGTGGAGGAACAGTCCATCCGTAGTCCGCCAACTCAGCCGCCGTCGCTCTAGCAATATGCGGTCTAGCGTTGTCGTGTTGAAAATACACCTTCACTTGCTCTCCTCGTGTGGTTTGAAGGTGGGCCCTCAACTTCCTCAGTTGGTTGACGTAAACCTCTGCCGTCACTGTTATCCCTTCGACCAGCAGCTCCCAGTATTCTACGTCAAGAACGCTCCACCAAATGCATAGCATCACCGTTTTCACGTGAAGGTCGGGTTTCGGAACGTCCTCTGCCTCTCCAGTTGCGTCAAACCACTGTGCACGCCGGTGATAATTAAAGTAGAGTATCCAATTCTCATCCCCGGTGACAAGGTTGTCCAGCCATCCGTGGGTACGTCTGAGGGTAAGGAGAGACAGAGCGACATCGGATCTGCGATCCATGCCATGTTGTGTCAAGTCGTGAGGTACCCAGCGACCCAATTTTTGCACCCTGCCAATCGACTTCAATCCTCGAACGACTGTTGAGTGACTAACACCAAGAGTGCTTGATAGTTCGCGAGTGGTTTGGTATGGGTCCGCTTCCACTCTACTTCGGAGGCCATCCAAATCCAGTGTCATCGGGTGCCCTTCTCGTTCATTACCTTCAACGGAGAATTCTCCAACTGCAAACTTCGAGAACCACTGGTACACAGCACTTCGAGCAGGAGCACTCTCGTTGTAAACGTCCTTCAGGCGACGATACGATTCGTTGGCATTGAGGCCAGATTGATGCAGGAATAACATGACGTGCCGAATATGCGTCTCAGTTGGGATGAATTGCTTAGCCATAATAGCTGACGTTAACAACGCAGAAGTAAATGTTGGGAACAGTTTCGTAGCCCTTTCCTTTCTCTATCAATCGATCATTTACGCGTTGATACATGTGAGAAATTCGGCGGGAAAATGCGCTTTCAATTCAGGAGGGATCAAATGTCCGAGAACTTATGCACCAACCTAATACCTCCCGAGCAGCGAGGCTAAGCCTTACACTGCTGGTGCTGTTTGATATTTAGATTGAACAATAAACAAGCAATAGTAGTATACTGTATAGAAATGAACAACCTGACCGGACCTCTTAAGAACGCAGCCAAAGCGCATACATGAAATTCTTCCCTGCCAAATTAATAGGAAGGAATTTCAATGCAGTGAAATCCTTTGACAAATGAGCTTATGAATAGGACAGACGGCAAAGCGAAGCAGCCAGTCGTTTTTACTGGGGAAAACGACGGGTCTAATTGTTGAGTACATGCATATGAGGTAGACCTCAGAATTGATTGGCGTCTGGTGCAGAACCCTCCGAAAAAGAGCACTTGACGGATCAATTCAGAAGCTTGCACATCGTAGTGACTGAATAGATTTGTAGTGCAGATTTAGTACGAAAAAAGCGCTGTAACCGCCATATTGAAGGCAAATAGATTTTTCATCTCGATAAGATTGAGCCGCTCCAAGAGCGATGCATGTTGAATTAATGTTACAATTAAAAAATTAGATTATGCTTTCAAGCGTAACAAGGCATGTATTATTAGGTGAGATCGCGCCACGCACTCGAGAATTTTTTAAAATTTCATAAAATTCTCGTCTATTTCTAGCTTATTTGATCCATATCGCTTTATTGCGCCTTTGTCATGCCCCTGCCATCATTTTGTTATGCAACTAAAACCTGGCCTGAAAAGAAGGTAACGTCTTTTTCCAAGCAGACCAAGGTCCACCGTGCACTAGGAAAACGTCTTCTGAAGAGAAGCGTACACCACCAAGGTCAGCTCCAGTTACGAGGCACACGCCAGACTTAAGGAGAAGTCACGCTTGATGGGCACCTGCAGTATATGACGCGGTCGAAAAGTTTCTGGGACGGCCCTTAACTCGAGAAGAAGACAACCGATGAGGTCTGTAAGTTATGGAATGGCTTCAACGAAGAATAAGAGGCCACCGAAGAGACCGTCGACAAAATGGGCACACTAATTCCCATAGTCGTTTAGAGAACGCGGCCTGCTTCATTGGCTGCAAGTCGCCAGAATTCGAACGGAATGGAAGAGTTGGAAGGTCGTCCTTGGACAACACCACTGATGGAACATCAAAGGTTCAAAGCAGGAAGCATCCATCGAGTGACCAACAAATCATTGTACAACATAATTTATGGGATGAAATCGTTTCAGCTAAGCTCACGACGCCACATAGAAGTGGAATTTGTTTATTTACTTTTTTTTCAGGGCGTGGACCAGGGCCTATCATAAGCAAATTTAGAAATAAATCAATACGCTTTCCGTTACTTGGCAGTAGTTACAAATTGCTCTACAGACAACGTGTCATTTAAGAACTGGTTCCACTGAGCTGCTTTGTTCATATTCGGTACCGACTCAGCCACTCTCTAGAGTGAATGACATCAAGGGTTCAGGATATCCTTACACGGATAAGCTAGATTTCAGTCCTCATATAAAAGCTACTTGCAGAAAAGCTAACATTAGAATCTTCCATATATTCAAGGCTTGGACGACTAGGGAGAAAGAAGTACTTCTGAAAGCTTATAGGGTGCATGTGAGACCGCTTGTTGAGTGATCTTCCCTTCAAAACCGAAAGATTTTCTGATTTCAGAGAAGATTCAAAGCAATTTCACCAGGAGGGATCTATTGCGAAATGGTGGATTCCTGCACGACAAAATTCCTGAAGCTAGCATTAGGAATGTTTATTCAGGAATTCCATCGGTCGAGTCTCAAAGGCACTTTTTTGATATTTAGGGTTTCCAGAAAGCATCTGCAGAAAATTCCGCAATACTAATAGTTTTCTAGGATGCTCTAAAGATTGCAACATAAGTGCTATATAGGGACACTATCCTGTTGTATCTGCATAAAATATCCAGCTCGGTCTTCCTTGCCTATTTCACTGTACGATAGCCAAACTGTCTACCCATATTAGACACGTACTCCTTTACGAGTTTAAATCCGGGCACTCCGCTGCAGAAGCCTATCGAAACTTGCGTCGTGTATTCGGCTCTGAAGCTCCTTCTGTACGGTCTGTGTATAGCTGGTTCGAACGCTTTAAAAGCGGCAACAGTAGTCTCGAAGATGAGCCTCGCTCTGGTCGATCGACAACGATATCTTCGGATGAACTGAGGAAACTGGCGGAGCAGCATCCATATGAAGGTGTGCGTTATTTTGCTGCTGCTCTTGGCAGTCCCGATCCACCGTGGGCAATGAACTGCGATCTCTTGGAATGGTTAAAAAGCTCTGTCAGTGGCTCCCACACGAACTGACCGACGACAACCGGCGAAGAAGTCTAGACATATGCACTCAGCTGCTCTCCCGAAGTTGCATTTTCAACTGGCTGGACACCACCGTCACAGGAGACGAAAAATGGGTCCTCTACGTTAACCACGCTCGTAAACGTGCGCGGTGCCATTGCGATGAAGTGCCGAAATCTTTCGTAAAAGGTGAAATTCATGCAGAGAAAGTCATGCTGAGCGTCTGGTTGGGAGTTTATGGGATCTGCCATTTCGAGCTGCTGCCTGCCAGCACGACTGTCACTGCCCAGGTCTACGCTACCCAACTGCAGAGACTGGCCGACGACAAGATGCGCAAGGAACAGCCCAGGCTCGACAAAGTTCGCTTGCTGCACGATAACGCGCACCACACATCGCGAAGGCGACGTCTCAGAGAATTCTGGAACTCGGATGGGAAGTTCTGCCGCATCCACCATACAGCCCAGATCTGGCCCCAAGTGGCTACCGCCCTTTTCGATGACTTCGGCATCATCTGGAAAGGAAGCCTTATGAATATCGTGACCCCTCGAAAATGACCTCCGAGCTTTTTTCGCCTCCAAGTCGCCGGATTTCTACGCCGGAGGAAATCGAAGTCTTGTGGAACGTTGGCGGAGGGTAGTCGATGTTGATGGAAATTATTTGGTTGACTAATAAAAGGTTGATAAAAAATTGTGTTGTTTTGAAAAAAATCTCGTGTTTCTGCAGATGCTTTCTGGACACCCGCACAAACGCTCTAGAATTCCAGCAACATATGTAAATGAAAGCACAAGCCGAATCCATGTAAATCAAAGCATAAGCCGAAACGTCAGCATTAACACAGGGTATGACATACCTAATAGAGCACTTCACAATTTTTTACCTTGAGAGACACCTTTTGCAGGTTTGGACAGAGAGTTTCCTTAGGTGTTCATGCTAACTAACCAAAGGATGAATTCCTCGAGAGCTGTATAGATTAGATCTGCCTGATCTGAAGTAGTCGAAACGAAGATTCTGGAGATATGCAGCACCACAGCAGAAGTCAGACCTAGCGATAGGGCACTACTGGTATTACGTACGTTAACAAAGGAGCTACCAAGGCCGTGAACTATCAGTCAGTTAAGTAGATAAGTATGCCCTGCTGTACCGTTCTGTAGGCTTATTTTTCTCCTTGTGAAGGAGCCAGAATGTTTGCACCTGAACAGTCAGAAAGATGAGAATCTTGTACAGGAAGATCTGAGAGAGCAGTTTCAGCACAGTCACAGAGCAGGGGATCAGAAAGACATCAACGGCGAGCGCTCTGGGAACGGGTGTGGCTGGTGCAGGCGTCCCGACGTGAAGACTAGCGACACTTGCCTAGATATTGCAACTCTGCAGAGACGCGTGGAGAAGTACGCCCGGGAAAAGAAGAAGAAGGCGACCTACGCAGGAGCTTTAATGAGAGCAACATAGGCGTCTATGACGGGGCTCTGCCCAACGAGTAAGCCGCTTCAGGAGTCCTGGGTGTGAGAAACCCTTCTGAAATACGTTCGCCACTTGAAGAAGACCTCACAATGTACACCTTCCAAGGTAGTTGAGGGTCCCTCTATCGATCAGCCGAATTCACAGTAGACTTTTGAGTGGGCGCTTGGTGGCGCAGTCGGATGTGCCGCTGACTGTGGTATGCATCTCGAACCAAGCTCCCTAGTTGGCATGCCCCTTGGGTAACCAAGCCTACCATCCCTCCGGAGTCGATAAATTACTGGTATTACGTACGTTAACAAAGGAGCTACCAAGGCCGTGACTCGTTTCTCGAGAAGAAATTTATGGTTAGTTGTGACCAAGCCTTCTCCAGACGGGACTCGAACCCTTGAATCACAATTTGGTGCTGATAGGTCACGAAGATATCGCGGACGTTGCGCACGACCAATCAGCGCTGGTGGCGTAATGCGCTAGCATCCTGCCCGGAAAAAAGTAGGTGCGGACAAGAGTCACAAGTTTTGATCCGTAAATAAATATCTTTCCTACAGCTTATAACATCTACGAAACTTAAACGAAACATGTATAACTAACGCGTCAATTTATGTTAAATATTATCGTTTATAATTTTTAATAAAAAATTACCTTCGCAGCGTGCCTCACGGTAAAAATTACTAAAAAAAATTGAAGAAGACAAAAAGTGATCGCTGCAAGGTATTGTATAGAAGGTCACCCATACACGACTTCACATTACACCGAACCTGAAGAATGCGTCGTGCATTCAGCAACGGTCCTTTTCTTCCTACTCTCTTCCAAAAGTTGTGAAGGTTTTCTGCTTTACTGTACTATTATATTTTGCCTTTAATTTGGACACTTTTTAATTTTTATCCAGACACTTGGCAGTAACACGGACATTTTGTAATCCGAACTAAACATATGTATCTGCAGGTTGTTTTTTTAAAGAATATCCAATAAGGCCAAGATTATATTTTTAGTGAGATTTATATATTTCATTTATGTTATATGTTAATCTAATAATTTTCATTAGAAAATTTGCCTTCGTAGCGTACCCTAAGAAAAAACTACTAAAAATGAAAAAATGACAAAAATGACTGTGCAGAGACTACAAAAAAGGACTATATAAAGATAAAAATAAAAATAGAGAAGATAAGAATAAAAACAATAGGGATCTATCCTAGTCCGGGGGCTACATAGCTAAAAAGTACGTAAAAAATCGGCTTGGGATATACCGAGCAACTCCTACAGAGCACGATAGAACCTAAAACAAAGAAAAAAACGAACGGATTAATAAAAAAAATCGCCGCGGTTTGACAACCGTCTCGGTGGGCAAAGAGCGACGCAATGGAGTCGTGCCGCGTGCTGACCACCGCTTGACATGTCAGAACCAGGATCTAACATGGTGAGGAGGGCACATAACTTCACCCTCTTACAACCGCGGCGAAAACATTTATTCTTTTCGTTTTTTTTTGCTCGTGAATTTTTCTAGTTTAGGTTCTATTGTGCTCTGTAGGAGTCGCTCGGTAAGTCCCAAATCGATTTTTTACATACGCTTTAGTTATGTGGCCCCCCGGACTAGCATAGATCCAACAATAGCTTAGGTGTGAACAAAACTGCTGGAAAAGAAAAAATTCGGTAGATCCGCAGTAGATCAAAACGCCACAATTAGCCACCGTGTCACATCAGGTAAACGGTAGGCACTATCAATCAAATGAACATTGAAATATTCTGGATAGGTACTCGGCGCAGTCTCTTCACAAGGAAAGTTGCTAGTATCTGACTAGGGAAGGGTTTCGACCTCCCATGGAACTTCAGGTTGAGACCAGGATCGTTAGAAGGAGCTCGGAATGCTGATTATGAATATAGCTGTCAAAATTGCAAAATGAAACTCCTGAGCGAGTTATGGCCTGCCGAAATCGGGGGCCTCACCACAGGCTGGCTGTACGATGCACCGGGCGCGAGAGTGGTGAGTCATCGGGTCTCCGTAAGGCCTCGTGCATACTTCCCGTCGCCGCGATGGAATCGCGGCGATGAGTTTTGCAGGGCGACGTTAAAGAATTTGAATTTCTCTGTGCTCGTCGCATCGCCCATCGCTCTGCAAATGAGCGCGACGGCGATCCGTCCTGGACCAACGCTAAACACCGCGCGCGGCGCGAAAAAGTATGCCACGCCCGCGATGGACGCGGGAAGCCATCGCGCATACCAACCGCCACTGTTGCGGCGGCCGCGGCGAAGTTTCCTTTGACTATTCGACCGCGCGCGGCGGAATGGCCATGGGCTGAGCGCCGCGATGGTATCGCGGCGATAGAAGTATGCCCCTGGCCTAAGAAGGCCCGCCGTCTGCAGCGGTGGCGGAAGGGTATCGCTCACCCTCGTCGGGCGCGAGGTGGTTGGTTCGGTTCCCGTTGCCGACTGTTTCTTTGCAAATCATAATTCTTTTTCGAAATGATCTTTTGTTCTGAACAATGACACGTGTCTGATTAAGTGGCCGGGGAAACTACCATACACGTTTGTAAAAATGCTTGAAGGCAAAAAATTGATATGGTGGCATTTTTATTTACTCTGGCATCCCAAATTCAACGGAAAGAATGGACACTACCTTTGCTGGTGAAAACATAGTGAGTGAAGAAAAAGTAGTAGATCAACGACATCTAGTTCTTCCTTATCATGCATTCAACTTACCTGTTTACTTCACACTTTTTTTGCTTTGTTCCATGAATGCTAAGGTTGTTAGAAACACCTCTAGTTATTCAATATAAAGGATAAAGGATAAATGACGGCGTTACTCGATCCCTTTTGGGATGCGCCACGCATTCTACTTCTACGGGATGTCGTGAAGGCGATTTGAATGCGTATTTGGCCATACAATGACTTGCGGTGGCCAGCCGATGAACAAGTCAGCGCTTTATCCTTCCCAGACAAGTCTGGTACCAATTCACCGACCCCGGAGGGATGGAAGGCTTGGTTGGCCTGGGCGGGAAATCCGAACCAGGAACCTGGTATCGGGTGCACGCGACAGTCGCGCCTCCTCCGACTGCGCTACACGCGCCCTTTATTCAATATATGACATAGAATCTATTTGTGCAAAGTAGTAGATAAAGATGCCTCCAAAACAGTTTTTTGCCTTCAAGCTTTTTTACAAACGTGCATGGTAGTTTTCCCGGCTATTTAATCAGACACGTGTTTAATGTTTTGTTTTTTTGTTATCAATCACACGACACATAGTTCAGAATAAAAGGTCATTTCGATAGTGAATTATGATTTGCAAAGAAACCGGCAGCAACGGGAATCGAACCAACGACCTCGCGCCCGAAGAGCGTGAGCGATACCCTTCCGCCACCCCTGCGAACGGCGGGCCTTCTTACGGAGACCTGATGACTCACCAGTCTCGCGCCCGGTGCATCGTACAGCCAGCCTGTGGTGAGGCCCCCGATTTCGGCAGGCTATAACTCGC
This sequence comes from Heligmosomoides polygyrus bakeri, assembly GCA_947359475.1. Taxonomy (NCBI): domain Eukaryota; kingdom Metazoa; phylum Nematoda; class Chromadorea; order Rhabditida; family Heligmosomidae; genus Heligmosomoides; species Heligmosomoides polygyrus. The sequence goes on from OX375869.1 coordinate 8,818,732, forward strand.
TCAGGAGTTTCATTTTGCAATTTTGACAGCCATATTCGCAATCAGCATTCCGAGCTCCTTCTAACGATCCTGGTCTCAACCTGAAGTTCCATGGGAGGTCGAAACCCTTCCCTAGTCAGTACTTCAGCATGAATCCAAGTTACCGTGTTATGGGAGGAGGTTGCGCCGCGCACTAATTCTATGCAATGCACAGTCTATTAGAATGATAGAGTACTCGCTGGTCACAAGTGTATCACCTGTCGCCTGTACCACCTGCTGTCTCTCTGATCATCGAGTTGCGCCAGCAGCGTCTCATTCGTCCCTGTCGCGTGCCAAAGTGCTACAAAGGATCCTCCTCGCTCGAGGGACATGAAGAGCGTTGTATCACTCAATCACGGCTTTCACGAAGCAGTCCGAACAACGCGTTGGTGGGCATCCTGATTTTCTCTTGACATCCCGCGGAAACCAATCGGTGACGGCTCTCGTCCAAAGGGTGCCTGCGAAGCTGATTAAATAGCCGGCCCACCTAATTTTCGACGACTTGGCTCATGCGACAGCGTCTCTGATCTTCAAACGTCGACGAAGCTCGGTCACAAGTGTACCATATTGAATTCTTTAGAAGATGGAAATGTTAAATTTTTAATACAATATTCGGGACAAAAAGTTAAATTGTTTTTGTTAAAAACTGCCTATTGACTTCAAATGCGTCTATTTTGATTTAAAAGGCGCCCAGTTTAAGCGAGAAAAATGCAGTTTAAAATGAAGAAGTGTGAAATAAAGAGTGCCCTGAATGAAATGAAGAGCGCCCAGTCTGATCTAAAATGTTAGAAACAACGCTCAAGCTCTTCCAAACTTGTTAAAGAGCTCAATTCAGTCGAAGCCGTTTCGTACCTGCTGCGAAATCGCCACGTTCTCCTCCTCGTCCATCAGAAGATCAGCGGTCGTCCGCGGTCGAAGTCGAGCGACACACTCGATTTTTAGAAGCGCTTCGAGAGACTGAACGAACAGCTCCACCACAGACAGACGACGTCAACTAATCGCGGAGCTCTGTGAGAGGTTGCTCGTCAGGAAAAACCGCTCCAGCACTGCACTAACAACGGCAGGGCAGAATCGCCTCCAGCTTAACATTTCGATTGACATTCTTCGTTAATTCCGTAAAAGCGCCGAGCTTTTTGCCGCGAGTGCTGCTCCTGCTCGCTTCGTTCGCTGTTCTCTGCCCCCGATCTTTTCCGAGAAGATGGCATTAAGCACAAGCAGGATGAACGTGAGGAGGTGGAATCGCATGCGCATCAATCTTGCTGTATGAGGGAGGTCTGCATTCATTTACCTCTGCTGGTCTAGGAGGCAAATTGCACCGGCTGAGGTCATGCTATCGTGGTGACTAAAATGGAACCCTACCACCGCAAAAAATAAAACGGTAAGGAAAGGCGTTGATCGCACCCTTTTGCAGGATGCGCCACGTATTTCACTTTTAGGTGATGTCGTCGAGGCAATCTGATCGCGTACCACGCCATTACAACTAGGGTGCACATTTAACGGTTAACGATTTAACGAATTTAAGAAATTAACGGCATTTTTGTTAAAATCTGGCCCAACGACCTAACGGAAATCTTTAGAAATTTCACGAAATTTTTAACGGACTTTGTTCTCAGTAAGTTTATCACATTTACCCTTAGTTTTCATTAGTGTTACAGGTCTCATCTTGTTGATTAGAATTGTTCCTGAAAAAAAGATATTGAAATCAGCAAGAATATTTGGTACATATGAAGCAGAGGGCCCGTGCGCGAAAAAAGAAGGCTTTTGTTTGGTATTTGTGTTCTTCTCCGCGGACGCCAAGGAGAGCACAGACTGGGCAAGGAAAGGAACTCCAGGATGTAGCCAAAATTACATTGTACAGGTGTGGTAGATAGATCACATCCTATGGTATTCTGTATGGGCACGGGCACTCTGCTTCAATATTTTAATGCGTTCATGAATTTATTTGAACTTTTGAAAAAAAATGAATTTTGGGGGCGCGTGTAGCTCATTCGGACGAGGTACCGGCCGTTGCGTGCACCCGATACCAGGTTCTTGGTTTTGAATTTCCCGCCCAGGCCAACTAAGCCTTCCATCACTTCGGAGTCGGAGAATTGATATCAGACTTGTCTGGGAAGGATACGGCGCCGACTTCTTCATCGTCTGGCCACCGCAAGTTATTGCATGGCCAAATACGCATTTAAATCGCCTCTACGATATCCCGTAGAAGTAGAATGCGCGGCGCATCCCAAAAGGGACGAAAGGGATTTAGTAACGCCGTCCTTTATCCTAATGCTTTAATACATTTCCGAGCTAGAAATTTCTTCGCCGAGCCCCCAAGCGCGTCTACAAATCCACAAAGATACAGATCTAACCTCCTCGTAAGATATGCCTATCCTCACCTGACGCTGCTTATCCCAGAATACTTTTGCTCGTCACCTGGAACAGTGTCGAGACGGAGAGAATATTTTCGGCCGGAGGACGTATTTTAAACAATTTTGGGAAAACGCTGATAACAAAAATTCGGAAAGCTACTTTTCCTGAATATTAACACGTTGACGAAGTACCACACCTTTTCGGCAGTGTTGCAACGTGTGACATGATCTCGTGTCACGGTTCTGAAAAAAAAAGATTTCAGGTTTTCCTACCTCATAGAACAGTCACACGAAAATGTTCCGCAAAGGACTAGGGAGGGGGAGGGAAACTCCGGGTTTCGCCTGATCGCACATTTTAAGATGCCTTGTCGGGGATCATCTTGATTGATAAATCCATATCTGTTTTTATTCCACACCCTAGATAATTTGCTGCTGAAGGCTTGTTTATTTTTCTGTATTTATTGATGTTGAATTGTTTATTTTCTATTGCAGTGCTACAGTCCATTTCTTGAACTTTAGCTGTTGACCTCTTGAAGCTGAAACGTATTATGTTTTCTTCGATTTTTTCACTTGAAATAATGGCTTACAGCTAATTGTGTTTTTTTAACGAAGCTTAGTGATTTACCGGAAATTTAACGAAAATTTTCCGGTAAAAATTTCAATAAAAAAATTTAACCCCCAGAATTTTGTGTGCACCCCTGATTACCACAACATCCGATGCCGAGGTTACGGACACTACAGCATTTGATCCTTTCCAGACCAGTCTGGCACTAGTACTAGTCGCAAAGGTGAGCAGCACTGGGAGGCGAGAACGCGCCAGCCAATCCGGCTGTATTTAAACCTACTTCCCTGATTCGTTGAAACCTGCTCTGACTGGTTATGATTGCCTGGAGCTTCCTATCTCCCAATGTTGCCCATATTCGCGACATGAACCGCCGTAGCCTGGCCATCTTTCTTGTTTACTAAACAAATGCAAAACAGACGAACTGATGCAATGAAAAATCTATCAGATAACCGTAGGCAAGATAGTAGAGTTCGTTCGACCAATTTTTTGACAAACAGCCAATTTTAAGAGGACCGATCCCGACAGGCCGCAAGTAAAAGGGTCACCTCAGATTTCCTCTGCTTCGCCATTCTGGAGCCTTCGGCGAGCATTGGTCTCCTAATCACAAAGAAAATTTGCATAAATCAAAGAAATACTGAGCCATTTGCACGAATCCTTCTGAGACGATATGAAAAAGAGGACAGTGATAGTGGACAGCGGGATGTCAGCAGCGCCTAGAGCAAGCGGTTCAGCCCATCTAAATGAATTATACCACATTCACGTTGAACTGGACATTTTCAAATAAACTGGACACTTTTCACATTAAATTGGACACGTTAAACGAAAAAAAGTTTCTTACAGGTAAGACTACGGACTCCACGATGGTCAGAATAACTTTTTGTTAAAGGAAAATTTGCTTCATAGTTCTCCGCATTTTTTTTTTTTGTTCAGCATCGTGGATAAGTGCAATAATTTTATAGAATATTTCAAAACAAATAATAAATGAAATTTAGTTTTAAAGTGCAACAAGACAACAATCATTTATTTAAAATAAGAATTAAAATTAAAATTAAACTTGCACGTAGTTCTGTTTTAAAAGTGAGCAGATGATAAAAAACCGGATTGTGTTTTGCGCTCGAAAAGCTCGTAGCGATTTTGATTGGATTGATTGTGTAAATGCTGCTTACATAAAGCACCAAAGTTAGTATATGTATGTTCTTTACAACTACATTTGCTGCATCGTTCAAGTCAGGGACGGCGTTACTCATTCCCTTTTAGGATGCGCCAAGCATTGTACTCCTACGGGATGTTGTGAAGGCGATTTGAATGCGTGTCTGGCCATACAATGACTTACGGTGGTCTACCGATGAAGAAGACAGTGCTCTACCCTTTCCAGACAACACTGGTACCAATTCACTGTCTCCGGGTAGATGGAAGGCTTCGTTGGCCTGGGCAGGAAATCCGTACCAGGAACCTGGTATCGGTTGCACGCGACGGGTAGCACCCCCTTCGACTGCGCTACACGCGCCTGTTGCATCGTTTACAGGTGTGAAACTGTTAAAAAAATTTTGCTATCAATCGAATAAAAGTTGCAACGTCTTGGACGAAAACATGGTGCAATCTCTTCTTTTGGTACTAAACAACGGTCCCCTTCCTTCTCTTGAAGATCTGCTTTGAACCATTATTTTTCTTCGAATATTGAGGATTTTATAAAATTTTGGATAAAGTGATCAACCTTTTGGGAAAGTCTCGTATAATGAGAAGAAGCTGATTTCAATTTGGAAGTTTGCTTTGATTTCAAAAGCCTTAAAATGGCTAGCTTAGAAGAACGTCCAGTTTGATTTGAAAAATGTCCAATTTGACGTGAAAAATTTCCAATGTGACCGGAAAAGTGCCCAATTTGATTTGAAAAGTCTCCAATTCAAGGGGAAATGATATATATGGGAGAATTTCGGATGTTGCAAGGCCGTCCACTGACGGCAGCGAACAGCACTGTGCCAGCGTCGATGTCGTGCTGAAACGCCAACGATTTGATGAGTGGCTCATTGAATTTCCCTCCGAAAAAAAACTCGAACGGAGCCGAGCGATGTCGTCGGGGGCAGAGGCAGAGAGAGACGCGATGACGATGATGAGCAACATTCGTGCCTGATGTGGTTAAAGTGCGCTGAAGGGTCCGATGTGTTGTAGCTCTACGTGGCCTGGGGTAGAGGAGGTAGTTCCTAGCAGGCGACTTGACACATATGTAGTTCACAGTCTTGCTCTAGCAAGTTTCCACGACATCCCTTGGTGTGCCAGAGTAGCCCAGACATTTATTCACTAAATTTAGGTGGGTGCTGCAACCAGTCTCGTTCAGAAAGTTCAGATGACAAGTTATTTTTTAAACTTACAAAAAAGGCCAAAACTAGTGATAGTCGCGAATATGGCCTACATGGGGAGGTGGACATACAGAGCCAACTAGGCGCATCGAATGAGCTTGTCGAATATAGAGGTAATGTACAGCCTCCGCAGGACCCAGCCTATCAGAGCCGGTGCTCTGATAGGCTGGGTCCTGTGGGTCGATCCTCTGATTGGCTGACGCATATCAGCATCTACATGAAGGCCACATTAAATACTAGTGCATTAAAACATCTGCAAAAACCCCTCGTTTCGTTCACTCTTCCTTCATTCCTGATGTCCTTCATGATTTAAGAGAGATCGCAAGGTGCTACCTCCCATAATCATTACTCTTTTTTATTATTTATTATTATGAGCGCGTGTAGCGCAGTCGGAGGAGGAACCGGCTGTTGTGTGCACCCGATACCAGGTTCCGAATTGCCTCGAAAAGATAACGCGCTGAGTGTTCAAAGGGGCCATCGCTAGTTATGGTATGGCCAAATACGCATTCAAATCGCCCCGTGACATCCCGTCGAAGTACAATGCATGGCGCATCCCGAAAAAATTTAGTAACGCCGTTCTTTGCCCTTTATCCTTACTATTTATGTATTGGCTTCAGGTGGGAGTTCAAATCAATCGCACGTGTAAAAGGTAGGTAGAAATCAAAAGTACGAAAGTATAAATACACAGAGCGAAAACAGATGCTGGTTGTTAATGTGGCCTACTTTGGGAAGAGAACTCAACTGACCTATCATTCCTCATAGATAGTCTTGCTAGCCGCAGATATACAGTCGATGCCCCTATTGGTCGTGTGTGTTTGATTAGTTCCCTGATTGGTTGTGTTTGGCCGATGCATTTCCTCCCCTCCGCAAGAAGGCCAGATTAAAGACTAGCAGTTGAATTCTTTTGCAAATCAAAAAATATACAATACAATACAAAATACAATACAACCGAATAAATAAATGAATAAATATATAGTTCACTTTGACGCACCATTATAAATAAGCCTCCATGATTCTTCCTTTACGAAGTAGAAGATACTTGACATAAGGCACGGATCAGGATAAGGATAAAGGATAAAGGATGGCGGTGCTCAATCCTATCTAGGATGCGCCACGCACTCTACTTCTACATATCGTGGAGGTGATTTGAATGCGTAATTGGCCATAGAATGGATTGCGGTGGCCAGCCGATGGACATGTTAGCGCTTTATCCTTATCAGGCAAGTCTCGTACTAATTCGTCGACCCCAGACGGATGGAAAGCTTGGTTGGCCTGTGCGGGATGTCCGAACCATGAACCTGGGGAATCGGGTGCAGACGACAGCCGGCATCCCCTCCAACTGCACTACGTGCGCCCATGAAGCATGGATATAAAGGATAAAGGAAGGCGTTACTCAGTCCCTTTGAGATTCGCCACGCATTCTACTTCTACGGGATGTCGTGGAGGCGATTTGAATGCGTATTTGGCCCTACAATGATTTGCGGTGGCCAGCCGATGAGCAAGTCAGTGCTCTGTCCTTCCCAGACAAGTCTGGTACCAATTCACCGACCCCGGAGGGATGGAAGGCTTGGTTGGCTTGGGCGGGAAGTCCGAACCATGAGCCAGGAATTGGGTGCAGACGACAGCCGGTATCTTCTCCGACTGCACTACGCGCGCCCATGAGGCATGAATATGCTAACAGAAAACCTTCATGCTTGATAACAGAGAGAAAGAGGTAAATTTTTCTTTGGTATGAAGGTCAGATTTAGTAATTAAAAGTCGCATTGAAAAATCCTAATTTTCCTTCCAAATCTTGCATGCCGCCATAAAGTTCCTGGTAGTCCAATTAAGAGAAGACGTGAATTTGCAGAAAGCACAAAGATCAAAGCGACAGTAGTGAGGAATTACGTCGTAGCGTGAAAAAAACTAAATTGTTCTTAATTGCAGAGGCTTCACTTAATGAGCCCAGCTCAGTAGCTGAAGCCTGCGGCCAACAACCAGCCTGCCGCAGTATAGTATGGCACTTGGGCTGAAATCCTTGCTGGAGCGCATGGCGGGACTGGTAAGCTAAGAAAATACCCTAGGAGCTCTTCTATTATACGAAGAAGTCACCATGCTGTGCTGTTGACTGCCTGGCCTGTCAGGTTCGACTCCGCATCCAGGTCAAGCGATAAGTCTTCCCTTCGGAAGCAGCACCTTTTTTTTCAGGGCACCTTGAGGTAGTTTTCATAGATAAACGCGATTTTCTTCAGCCAGAATGAGCAAAGCGTAAGTTTACAATCATCCAACTTGCGTGCCAGACTGGCACAGTAGGTTGTTCTTCCCAGAGCGTTACCAAAAGCACCATCTCTTGTTCGCTTCTACACCAAACTTCATTTAATGTTTCTGGTCTTCCTACAGTTTCCTATCCTCTCATCCAATCGATTACTGGCCCACCTAATTTACGCTTCAACCTAAAACCTCGCTACTGCGTTCACCAGGAATGTTTCTGGTGGCTGTTATAACATTTGTGAAACCATTGATCTTTGGGACGTTAGCTCTAGTGGGCTCCAGCAATGTGCATCCCGTCCTTCTCGCTTTTGCTGGGCATTGGTCCATGTCCAGTGCCAGAGTGGCCCAATAACCTGCCCATTTTGATGAAAGACACCATTGTTCAGGGCCTCAACCTCAAGTTTAACCAAAGTCTCCATGGCTCCTTGCTTTCTTTGACGTTGCGCAGCTCTGATTCAATCGATGACTGGCCCACCTAATCTGTGCTAAGGCGCTTCATCCGGAAGACTAGCTGATGCGCTCACTATGCCTCTGCCGGTGGATTTTGCATCACCTGTCAAGCTGGTTGTCGCTAGTAAACACTGGTACGCGCCATTAGCGCAAATTCTCCATCTGCCCTTGTGGCGTGCCAAAGTAGCCCAGTGAATACGCGTTGCTTTAGGAACAACAGAAGCGCTATGATGTTCAATGTTCCAGGAAGAAGATGAAAAAACGTCTAGGAAGGCACGTCGCGTAGAACTGTCCAAGTTCGACTTTGAATAAACCTTGGCATGCTGACTTCAGATCGATGTTGTCTTATTGAGCTGGTAGCCAAAGTTGTTATCACATTTATTCGACTCGGCTTACGTTTCGGCAACCTCGCCTTCGTCAGAGCCTGAAAAAGTCGAAAAACACTTATGAAACTGTCCTCCCAAACACCATTTCATCCTACAGAGTACTAATCTTGAGGGGAGATAGCGACAAGATCCAACATGACAGTTATGAAGGAACGACTGACCTTATCGGTGGATGCCGAGACGGACCACCAGTCACCCGAAGCTGGACTAGAACGTGGGTGAATGAAGGCTTTTTCAGGCTCTGACGAAGGCGAGGTCGCCGAAACGTAAGCCGAGTCGAATAAATGTGATAACAACTTTGGCTACCAGCTCAATAAGACAACATCGATCTGAAGTCTAGGAAGGCGACTGGTTTTCGAAACGATCCTAGTCCTAATCGGAGGGAACAAAAGGGAACCATTCGTGAACATGGACGCTACTGGGTAAGAGCTGGAGCTAGGTGCTAGCAAAAAAGTTTTTTCGCAGGCTTGTGCAGTGTTAGTAAAAATAGGTTTCTTTTGAACTAATTTTTCACAATTATCAAGCACACAGACCCACCATACCAGCTCCTGGTTTCTCCTGACACATCACGAATGTCAACAGGCGAGTGTCAACAAGGCGTTTTACATGGCCGGCCCACCTAATTTTCCAATGACCCGTTCCAAGAGACAGCGAGCCTTTAGATGTTCTTTCTAGATTGCATCACTTTCGAAATAAAAATTCTTGACTTTGCTATTAGCAAGTAATAACGAGTTTTAAACTGGTCCTAAACGTCAAGTACACGGTCGGTCAAGTGTACACGATCCGCCTCAGTAGAATGCATGGCGCATCCCACAAGCACGTCAAATCTACACTGTCTTGCAGCTTCTATCATAGATAGGTCTAAAAATAAAAAATAAATAGGCACAACTGCGAACTCAGAGATTAACCTTAAGAAGAGAAGTGATAACCGTCGATCAATCCTTGTTGGATGCGCCATGCACTCCACTATCGAGCGATGTCACAAATCCGATAACAACGCCTTTGATAGAGATCCCAAAGAAAAGTGGGTTGCTCTAGGTATTGCTAACGTCTAGTAACAGTTGAAATATGTTGTGCAGTGTCGTAGAAACTCCTGTTCAACAACAAACAAATCTGGATTCTGGATTAGAATTGAGGATAACGCGCGATTATCCTCTGGGGCTCACCTGACAATAACAACTAAGCGACAATGTTTAGATCCCTCCGTCGGCTGTAAGTTTGAGCTCTTCGCTGATTGTTTAGATGGAATTAATAAAACAGACTGCTGTGGTATTAGGTTGAGTCATAAATATTTCTGTTTTTTCTGGACAAAAAAGTAAACCCGCTGAAGTATTATATTCTGTTTGAAAGCTTTTTCCTAGCGATAATTTCGAGTTATGATCCGTTAATTTTTCTAGCGTTTTCGAAAAGTGATATTCACTAGAACGATGACCACTCAAAGTGAAAAGTGTGTGATTTGATTTTCAATTAGTTCAAGTTGGGCAGCAACCCAGCGACGGGAGTCAAGCACATCCAGGCAGTCATCGACAAGTTCACTCCTAATCGAGTAAATTATTGGAGATGGTACAAGAAGTTTCTTTTCGCCCAGAAGGGCAACAAAGGCAAGCCACTCCCGGGAAGATCAACAGCTGTAAACAAAGGGCGCCTGTGCCAATCCATCAAGTCGAATTCTGCTCAACCACACTAGGACTGACAGCTGATCTCCACACCTCCCAGTGAACCACCGCTCGTCGACTACAGAAGATAAGAAGGTCGCCAAAATCGCCTTCGTCAATGCCTCGTGCTTTGAAGGAAAGCCAAGTAAATCGCTGTGCTTCCGACTGCCGAGAGCTCCGGCACCGGCTCAAGCGAAGGGGCCTGGATCGAATCCTTACCAACGATGAAAAGGGGATGTAAGCTGTCACAACGATGTCTTGTTGCGATCAAAACTTCTAGCGCCAGGCGGGACTCGAACCCGCACCTCCCTCTAACCGGGCGGGAATGCTCAACGCCATTACACCACCGACGCCGTTTGATCGAACGCAACATCCACACCTCGTGGGACCGATCAGCACCCACCCGTATCCGGGATGAGCTGGCCGCTGATATGGGACGAGTTAAGCTGATGGTCCTGATAGAAACGATTCAAATCAGTTTCTTTAAGCCTCAATTGGCTGGTGTTGAGGTTGTAAGCTGTCACAACGATGTCTTGTTGCGGTCAAAACTTCTAGCGCCAGACGGGACTCGAACCCGCACCTCCCTTTGACCGGGCGGGAATGCTCTACGCCACTACACCGCCGGCGCCGTTTGCGTTGCGTTGCGTTCGATCAAACGGCGCCGGTGGTGTAGTGGCGTAGAGCATTCCCGCCCGGTCAGAGGGTGCGGGTTCGAGTCCCGCCTGGCGCTAGAAGTTTTGACCGCAACAAGACATCGTTGTGACAGCTTACAACTTCGACACCAGCCAATTGGGGCTTAAAGAAGCTGATTTGAAAAGGGGATGCTTCACTACAACTGCAAAGCCGGAAAGCAATAGCTTGAACGCAGCCTGCTGGGGGTTCTGACGTCAAAACCGGAGCTCCATCGAAAGAAGGTACTGCCATGCGTTTAGTGGATGCGTAGTGGTCCAGTGCATCGGGAGCTGCTCCACGCAGTCAAACCATCCTCGACACTCGCTTCTGCCAACAACTCGACTAGGCCCAGCAAAATTTATTGGAGAAAGAAGTCGATACAAGCCAATGTTTCATCCACCAGGGCAACGTCCAACCGCTTACGGCACTTCAGACGCTGGAAAAAAAATAGGAATTGGGCTGGGCCCAAACAAGCAGCCACCATACACCCTGGACATTGCGCCGTCTGAAGGCCATCTGCTTTGGTCGATGGATCAGTTCCTCCACGGCAGGCGCTTCGCCGAAAGTCGATGAGGTCAAGGCGGTGGTACACGACTTCTTCAGGACGAGACCGACCGAATTCTACAGAGACGTAATCACTCAGTTCACGAAAAGCGGAAGAAACTCATTGAGAATAACGGCAATTACTTTGTTTAAGTCAACAGTTTTTCTTCTGAGGTGTAATATCATTTTTGCTGGAAGACAAATTTTGTTGCAGAATTTATGACTCCATAACCTAATATAAAAACGGCCATAAAATGTTTTTTGTTCACCTCGACAACCTAATAGCAATGCACTTTGGCGACATAAGCACTCACGTAATGAGTTCTACTTATTTTATAGAAACACAAACAGCTATACAATTACGCAATATTTCGCGCGCTCTTTGGATCCTGTTGCTCATGTAGTACCCATTAAGGTATCCTTTTAGCAGTGCTAGAATCCTACTCCTTCTGAAAACTCTGCAAACTGAGAGGGGCATTGGTTCACGCAGAAAGGCTACTTACACAACCGAAGTGCATACAAGCTATGAAGTGAAAGAAAAGAATACATGGTCCTTCTCTACGCAACTGACCTATCACATGCCGTCTGCTTCGTCATTGAACTACTGAAGCGAGCGTCGACAATCTCTTCATTGGTCCCCGTCGCGTGCCAGAGTGGTCCAGCCTTAGAAAGCGCCCATATGCTCCATAGGAATTTCATGGAGTTCGGTGCGACTCTCGCTTACCATTGTTCTTTTGTCATCCCTAGGAATGCAGCCGGCCATAGAACCAGCGCAAACACAGCCACATCGGCGCAAATAGGCTCGGGGCAACTTGTAGGACAGGCCTATACAACTTTTTGCACTGTACAAAACTAGAAATTTTTGCAACACTGGTGTGTTCTACCCCTACGGTGAACTAAGGTAGGCCACCTCTGATGCAATTGGAGATGCATGAGCCTTCCAACCAAGGAGGATAAGCACTACGTACAAGGTTACCCCTCGAGCCTATTAGCGCCTCCATATCCAACCGCTGGGCTTGCTCTATAGTCTAGTTGTTTCTCAGTTACATGGTATCTTGGAGAAGAAGACATTTGGCCCGCCTTTTCGGAGCGAAATGGGACAGGATGGCACGCTTCCTGCGTTGACATCCCGCGGAACAAATCTATAACGGCTTAGGAGCTGTCAGCAAAACACACCGCGTGACTGACCCACCTAATCTTCGACGAACGAGTACCCGAAGATGAAGTTAAGGACCCTTCTGAATACATTCGACTAGATGCTTCAACCACGTGAGGAGGAGCATATTTCAAGCCATCTTTAAATTCTTTCTACATCAAAAAGAAGGTAGAAACTATGGGAGCGTAGAATTTGGGAATATTGAACATATAATCATGAAAAAACAGTTGAGCAAAATAATAGAGAAACTGTCTAACAGACTTTCCTCTTTCCTTTCTTTTTTGATGTATCAACAAAAAAAGAAAGGAAAGAGGAAAGAGGGGGATATAGAAAAAGTGACATTTATTTATGCACAAAAATGGGTCATTAAAAAATTGAAACTCAAGAAATAATGCCTGACAGATTTGACAGATTTGCAGAACTGAAGAAACCACTGGTTTAACAAATGAGTTTCATGCAAAAATATCGACTACCCAAATTCAGCAGAAAGAGCACTTTGTAATAAAAATAGAAAAACTGCTCTGAGAGGAACCAAGAGGTAAGGACGTGTGAAATGGGATAGAACATAAGTGCCATTCAACGTACTCTTACTATTAGGTTGGTGCATAAGTTCTCGGACATTTGATCCCTCCTGAATTGAAAGCGCACTTTCCCGCCAAATTTCTCACATGTATCAACGCGTAAATGATCAATCGATAGAGGAAGGAAAGGGCTACAAAACTGTTCCTAACATTTACTTCTGCGTTGTTAACGTCAGCTATTATCGCTAAGCAATTCATCCCAACTGAGACGCATAATCGGCATGTCATGTTATTCCTGCATCAGTCTGGCCTCGACGCCAAAGAATCGTATCGTCGCCTGAAGGATGTTTACAACGAGAATGCTCCTGCTCGAAGTACTGTGTACCGGTGGTTCCCGAAGTTTGCAGTTGGTGAATTCTCCGTTGAAGATAATGAACGAGAAAGGCGCCCGATGACACTGGATTTGGATGGCCTCCGAAGTAGAGTGGAAGCGGACCCGTACCAAACCACTCGCGAACTATCAAGCACTCTTGGTGTTAGTGACTCAACAGTCGATCGAGGATTGAAGTCGACTGGCAAGGGGCAAAAATTGGGTCGCTGGGTACCTCACGACTTGACACAACATGACATGGACCGCAGAGCCGATGTCGCTCTGCCTCTCCTTACCCTCAGACGTACCCACGGATGGCTGGCCAACCTTGTCACGGGGGATGAGAAGTGGATACTCTACTCTAATTATCACCGGCGTGCACAGTGGGTTGACGCAACTGGAGAGGCGGAGGACGTTCCGAAACCCGACCTTCACGTGAAAAAGGTGATGCTATGCATTTGGTGGAGCGTTCTTGGCGTAGAATACTGGGAGCTGCTGGACGAAGGGATAGCAGTGACGGCAGAGGTTTACGTCAACCAACTGAGGAAGTTGAGGGCCCACCTTCAAACCACACGAGGAGAGCAAGTGAAGGTGTATTTTCAACACGACAACGCTAGACCGCATATTGCTAGAGCGACGGCGGCTGAGTTGGCGGACTACGGATGGACCGTTCTTCCACATCCACCTTACTCACCAGATCTCGCTCCTTCTGATTATCATTTGTTTTCAAGCCTTCAACGCTTCGTGGACGGCCAGCAATTTAGGAACCGAGAGGATGTCAAGGAGGCGCTGCTCACATTTTTCGAATCACAACCGGCCACGTTTTGGAGAAAAGGCATCCATGACTTACCAGCACGTTGGCGAAAGACAATTGATGTAAAGGGTGGTTACTTCAAATGATTTGATATTGTTGTTCGTATGTTGTGATAATAAATGTTTCATGCCCCAAATGTCCGAGAACTTATGCACCAACCTAATAGATAATGCTAACGTTTTATCTTTAAACGATAGAAGATGCCGACGCTCTTCATCTTATCTCAGCAACTGACAAGAAGAGACTCCAAACTGGCGGTGAGCTTTTGCGATAGGATTTTGACAGGATATAGGGTTCTGTGTGGGGAGTCCAAAACCGTAGTTACTATTTTTGGAATGCTGGCCGGAAAAAGGCGTATGAAGGCGTGAGCGCGATGCGATGAGCTCATCACGCTCTTTATCACCCGAATGTGGTCGGTTGGCGCAGTGGATAGCGTGTCGCCTCTCGGGCGCACGGAGTGGGTTCTATGGTTCGGTCCCCGGTATCGTCGGAGTTTTCGCACACATCGGATCGTTATTATTATGGGCTTGCGTCATCACAGAAGTCAATTTGTACACGATTAATGCTTTCAGCAAGTAGCCTTTTTGGGATTTTATTCGACTTATCCCTCAAAGGATCGTATTTACAATTATCATATCAGCAATGATACCATAAATGCACACAAACACATAAACTTCACGGGGTAGGTCATGAATTTGGCTTGATACCGGTAAATACTTAACACTAACAATACAATGTCCTTTTCACCCTGACGTGTCGTAGTTCGATTTCTGTCTGTCTTCGGTCCTGATGTCACACCTCCTTCATAAAGAATGCAGTTGGAGATGCTCTAAAACGGCTTCTCCAGGAGGCAGTGTATAGCGATACCGAGTGCGTGGACGAGGATGAAGAGATGCAGGTTTGAAGAAGATGAAGAAGTGAGCTACGTTTACTTACTAAAAAGCATTAATCGTGTACAAATTGATCCTGTGATCACGCAAGCTCATAATAATAACGAACCCATGTGTGCAAAAAATTTGGCGACACGGAGACCGAACCATAAAACCCACTCGGTGCGCCTGAGAGGCGTCACGCTATCCACTGCGCCAACGGACAACGTTCGGTGAGTGATGAAGGGCGTGATCAACTTCGCGCTCACGCCTTCATATGCCTTTTTTCGACCACAGAAGAGCATTCCGAAAAGCGTAACTATCGTTTTGGACTCCCCACATGGAACCCCACATCCTGTAGAAATTCCATCGCCATAGCTCACGCCAATTTGGAGGCTCTGCTTGTGAGACCCTTTGATATACTTAGGCACACGACAGATACAAACAGGGACGCTGGTAGCGCCGTTTCACGTGGATGTTCTAAACACTTACCGACAGCACAATCATTAAAGCTCTCGAAGCACAGCAGAAAATGGAAGTGAAACACACTAATAGAGACTTCAGGGGCTTCTTTCTGAGGGAAATGGTCCACAGAAGTTCAAGAAGACACACTACGAATAGCAGAAGGAAATCTTCAGTAAAGTTCGTGACATGAAAAGAGTGGTGGTCATTAATAAGAAAGAGAAAACGACTCAGTTTGGCCTACAGGTGTGCAAATAAAGGAGGTTAAGAGAAAACAATCACACGGGTAAGTAAAAAGAAAGGCGGAAAAATCTGGTAAAGCGGCAAAATGGGTCGCTTCAGTTCTTGTGTTATCTTTAAAATTTAATCTTCACTCCACAAAAACTACAAACAGTAACTCTACAAAGAACTAAGGAAACTCTCGGCTTGTCCAAGTTACTTTTAAAAAGTGTAGCTGGAGCAGATTGGGTAAAACTGCAGAAAATTCCACGATCTCTGTAGCACCTTACCATTTTTCTGTATGGTACAAGTTACTACGATCAATTTATCTATAAACGATAAAAATGACGCTCTTCTTGTCTTTTTAGAAATTATTAACATCTAGACAACTTTGGAACGCTACGTACACAAATGTGCAACCTCCCTCAGTCCCCTCCCATTTAATTCTTTCTAGTTGAATTTTTACAGAATTTGCCGTTGAAGAAATATAGTTTAGATGGTTAATTAACCTCAGTTCGTGTCGCTGATAGCTTTTAATTTTTTGTTTCTTACATTGTGTTTTCTGCGATTTACCGTGCCATTTTGTGTTACTTTTGTGAACACTATATTGTGCAAATAAATAAATAAATAAATAAATAAATATGTACTCTTAGGCCTTTGGAAGCGATGAACTGGTTTAAGCAGAGACAATAAAAAGAAAGAAATCAGAATTCATGTAGTAACTATAGTACTATGGCTTGAACAAGAAATAAAGGAAAGAAAAGTTTCTATCCTCCTGTCGCGTGAAAAAGCAGCTCAGTAGTTCCTACGTCTAACAAACCCGAAGGCCGTCAGATCTCCTTTCAAAATTTCTGACGAGTGCATTAGAAAGTGTTTGGTTTTCTCTCTATCCTAGAGTGAACGGTGGGGGGGGGGGTGCACCGCTAGAAAAGCGAGGTATATGCAAGCAGAGTGCACCCTCCCGAATAGAAAACATCAAGGTCCTCCGGTAGCCTAATTTGGTGTGGGGCCCTAGTAAAATATGTCGACAGTCCTTGTTAAATGTGGTTAAAATGAAAGGGAAATGAAGGAAGTAAGCGGCTCATCTGACTGGTCCCTCTCTTGAGATGAAGCATGAAGATTGCCTTGAGCTTCTTCCATGTGTCACTTGTTTCAACGCTGAGCCATACAAAAGTCTAATCCAATAACAAAACAATAGCGTATTCAAAATAATATAATAAAAAACATTTAATCAGCTCGTTCAACATAGACATAAAAAAGCGCTAACAAAGGAAGCCCATGAAATTCCCCCAAAGATTCTCAACGAGACCTATATGGCCTTGTAGAGCATCGGACGAGGATCACAGAACTGTGCTCAGTTTTTGCTACGGCTGGGTGGTCCGAAAATGGCAAAAATTTATGTCACTTCAGAGCGGGTTGATAAGGCATAAGTGACACCTAGAATGGCCCTGTCGTTCTCAGAACTTAACCTACAAAAGGTTTAAAGCTTAAGCTAAAGTTTGATTATAGTAATGTGATAATTTACGACGTTTCCTGGACGAAGCTTCAGGGTACACTCAAGTGATTCAGTCCCATCGATGGTGGGCAGCGACAGGATGGCCGAGTGGATTGCGATGGGGACTTACGGAAGGAGGGTCGAGGGTATGATTCATGAGGGGCTAGATTATTTGGTAGGTCTGTTTTCATTTTTACAAAAGGAGACATCATTTTGACTTCGATAGGATACCGTATCTGCTTCCTAAACATGCTTTCAACCGGCACTGCTGCCTTTTATTATTCCAAAGGTCGGTCGGGGTGAGGTCGAAAGAAGCAATATAGCTCAATCATCGCCGAGTGGGGTTATTTGGAGTACTGATCACGGATATGGTATCTGTTTTTAAAATTTTGGTCGATTACGGTAGGCTACGATGGGTATGGGTGACCAAAGCTGTCTACGTTAATAGAATCGCTTTCTTCTCCAATGTGGCATTCTCCAATTTTATTTTTCAACCTTTGACCTTGACATGCAAAGTGGTGCAAGAAAAGTGAAAATTTGGAAGAGAATCGTGGGTTAAATAATTCCCATATGCGAAGTCAAGGCGAAATCGGGGATCATGACCTCGTCACTCTTATTCACCGCTATCTAATAATACGGTATTCTACCGAAGCCAAAATGTTCTCTTATTTCTTAAAAACGGAGACAGACCATCTAGCAAAGTTCCTAACTCCCTCCGGAATCGAACTCTCGACCCCCTCCCGTATGTCCGCATCGCTGTCCACTTGGCCATCCAGTCGCCGCCATCGTCGATGTGAATGAATCACATGAATGTACCCTGTAGCTTCATCTAGGAAACGTAAATTATATTCTTTTAACCAAACTTTAAAACCTTTTGTAGGTTATGCTCTGAGCACGACAAAGCCATTTCAGGTGTCAATTATGCCTTATCAACAAGCTCTGAAGAGATACCATTTTTTGCCGTTTTTGGACCACACAGTGGCCCGTAGCAAAAACGGAACACAGTTCTGTGATCCTCGACCGATGCCCTGTAAGACCATATATATCTCGTTGAGAATCTTTGGGGGAAGTTCATGAGCTTCCCTTGCAAGACATGAGTTTCATGACAAATATCTACACCAGAACTGCAGTAAAAACGACAGAGATGCTGTATCTAATGGTGAGAAACGAAACCACGTACCTCGTCTTTAGACGTCCGTAGAACGCATTTGATTCGGTCCAAGCTGATGGTTTTCTCCTTGGAAACTCTGAACTCCTTCCGCGACAACATCGTGGTGGCCGACGACTGCCGGCTGGGTGGCCCAGCGGACATATTCTGTTCTGCTTCGTTGACAGCGCCGATTTTCGTTTCCGGGGCGCGGTTTCAGGACCGAAAAAACGCGCACACTGGCGATTACAATTCACGAGACGCGTTTGTCGTCTCTATAGCTCTGCAAATGCTTGGCAGCGATGCGTGCTGCAGCGCACGCACCGGAAAAACGTGGAAACAATCTCCGATGGCATGTCGTTGGCAAAATTCTAGTCATTAACGGGAGCCGAACTCAAATGCTTTGCATTTCGATCAGGTGAGAACTGCTTCCAGGCTATTTTCGCCATGGTCCATAAGACAATCATACATTGTTGAGGAAGGCTGAATATCTCATATCGTTTTCCTGTTGTCAAATCTATCCGTCTACGACGACGAAGAAGTCGAAGTCTTTTTCGTGGAGCTGGAAAAGTTCTGTAAGGAAGATCACACTTTCTACAAGGTAATCGCCGGCGACTACAACGCCAAGATCGGGCAGAGGTCGCCGGAAGAACTTCGCATCGGAACCCATGGTTTGGAGTGGAACCAGCTAGGAGGAAGGCTGCCTGAGTTTATCATGTTGACCAAGACCATCCATGGAAACTCACAGTTCCAGAAGCCTCCCTCCCTACGATGGACCTGGGAATCTCCCGGTGGCCAATTCCAGAACGAGATCGACCACATCATCGTCAACCCCAGCTATTGCCTGACCGACGTCCGATCCCGTGTAGAATTTGGGGACAACGGACGTTTCCGTTGTCCCCAAATTCTACACGGGATCGGACCACCGCCTCCTTCGCGCAAGGTTCCGCTTTTCGCGTCAAGGAGAGAAGGCCGCGAAGTTCAAGAAGAGGAGTCCCAGAACGACCATCAACTGGGACCTCTACACCTCTCTTGCCGTCCTTTGGGAAGATGTCGATGAGGAATACGACCGCTTCGTGCGCCATCTCCGCGATAGTGCTAAGGGAGCCGAGAGCTTGAATACACCAAGAGACTCTGTCTCCCGAAACCCTCGGACTGATACGCCAGCGTGGAGCAGCACGAGCGTCAGGCAACTACCAACTGACGTCCGAGCTGGCGAAGTTATGCAGAGCGACGATAAAGGAGGATCTTAAGGAGAGAAGGGCGGAAGTGTTGGCAGAAGCTGCAGAGACAGGGTTGAGCATCCACAATTCCCGCCGGATCTTCGCCAACTTTAAGACCAAGGTGACCGCTCTCCGACGTCCTGACGGAACCGTCACCTCTTCCAGAAGGACCATGGAGAAGGTCATCCAACTTTTACTTTTAGTTTTACATCGACTTTTACACCGATCTCTTTACAGCACCCGGTCCCGATTATCAGACTCGAACAACTGAAGGACCTCCCGCCAGCGCTCATCAACATCCTGGCGCGGATCTTCACGCGCCACCTGTCGGAGTCCAAGGTTCCATCTCAGTGGAAGACCAGCAGGACCGTCTTGCTGTACAAGAAGGGAGACGTGCACGACATTGGCCACTATCGCACGATCTGCCTGCTGTCCGTAGTCTACAAGCTGTTCACTCGAGTCATCCTGAATAGGATCAGCAGAACGCTGGATGAAGGACAGCCACGCGAACAAGCAGGATTTCGGAGAGGATTCAGCACGATCGACCACATACACACCATGACGAAGCTCATCGAAGTGTCGCGAGAGTACAAGCTGCCGCTTGCCTTACGTTCATCAACCTGAAGAAGGCATTCCAATCCGCAGAGACTGAAGCGGTTCTCGAAGCCCTGCTCACTCAGGACGTTCCTACTCAGTACATCAGAGTCCTTCGAGAGCTGAACAGTGGATTTACAACCAAGATCTCACCATTCTTCAACGACGTCGTCATCTACGTGAAGAGAGGGGTTCGGCAAGGGGATACCATATCCCGAAGCTCTTCAGCGCCACCCTCGAGAACGCCATGCGCGAATTAGAATGGGAATGCATGGAAGTGAAGGTCGACGGACGGAAACTGCACCATCTCCGCTTCGTTGACGACATTTTGGATTGCATTACTATGAAAGGACAGGAGTAACTGGAGCTGTAGCTGTATGAAGCTGCATTTTCTCACGCTGGAATGGGATTTATTATTTTAGTCTGCCACAACCTTGGTGGCGATGTCCGTTCCTCCACGTGGTGCCACTGGAAACTGCTCGCTCTGCGAGCTAAGCTAATCACGGACATTCGAATGCAGGCGACAGGCTCTTGTGACAGGCCGGCCTACGAAGACCCATGTCACATCACATGGTGTATGATAAGTCAAGTTTCTCGAGATAGTGCTACGGCGTCCGCGGGAGCCGACGCGCACTCGCAGAGCCCGGCGAGTGTGAGAAGTATGCGAGGGTCCCTGATGCGAGGACGGCATCGGGGGGCAACTGAGCTAGTCCGAAAGTCCCGTAACGTAAGCAGGACCCGCGTGGCTACGCTGAATGTGGGTACGTTGACGGGCCGCTCGTGCGAGTTGGTTGAAGCACTGGAGCGAAGAAGAGTTGATTTCTGTGCGGTGCAGGAGACGAGGTGGTCCTGCCGCAAGTCAAGGGACATAGGACGTGGTTTCAAGGCCGTTCTATGTGGAAGTCCCAGGACCACCAGCGGTGTCGGAATAATCGTCTCCGAACGATTTCGTGACTCGATGGTAAGCGTCGAGCGCTTTGACGATCGATTGATGAAGATCGTTGTCGCTGCTAAGGAGCGACTCTATCACTTCTTCTCTGCGTATGCTCCGCAGACTGGCTGCTTCGATCAAGCCAAGGATGAGTTTTGGAACCTGCTTGATGAGAAGACAGCAGAGGTACCGTCGAAAGATGTCATCATAGTCGCTGGTGACCTTAATGGGCACGTAGGTGCTGCGAAGGACGGGTACAGCTGTCATGGTGGTTTCGGATACGGGTCTCGTAACCCCGATGGTGAGCGTATTCTTGAGTATGCGGAATCGCATAGCCTCACCATTGTGAACACCGTTTTCCGAAAACGCGACTCCCACCTCATCTCATATTATAGTGGGAGCTCCAAGTCTCAGATAGACTTTGTGCTTGTGAAGGATCGTGACCGAAATCTCGTCACAGACGCGAAGATCGTGCCGTATGAAACGGTCGCCCCACAGCATCGTCCGCTGATCTGTACTTTGAAGATCGCCTCTCCGAGGCTGAAGCAGGTCGAGCGATGCGGTGCTGCAAGAATCAAGTGGTGGCGAATGAAAGAAAAGGAAGCAGCTGTGATTTCTCGCGTGCGATTACCGACAGTTACGACTGTCGATGAAACTTGGAAGAAAGCAACCGACGCGATACGCCAAGCTGCAAGGTTGGAACTCGGCACTACGAAGCCTGGACGACGCAAAGTCGACAAGCAGGCATGGCTGTGGACAGACGATGTGAAAGCGAAAGTTCGAGAGAAGAAGTCGCTGTATCATGTGTTTCTCGGCGACAGAACAGCCGACAACTGGCAGGAGTATCAGAAGGCGAAGAAGGCTGCAAAGAAAGCCGTGGCTGTTGCGAAAGCCACTCATTATGGTGATGTCTACCGAAAGCTCGAATCGCGCGATGGTGAGCGGTATTTGTACCGACTTGCTAAGACCCGCCATCGCCAAACCGAGGACATTGAAAAGTTTGTTGGCATCAATGATGAGAGCGGCCATCTTCTGACAGACCGCAAAAAGGCGCTGAAGCGATGGCGTGATTACTTTGAGGAAACTTCCACTATGGAATTTCCTCATCCGGCCATCCCTTCTGTGGCTTCTGTTCACGGTCCCGTTCGCAAGATCACCGTGGAGGAAACAGAAGCGGCTCTAAAGAAGATGAAGCCCGGTAAGGCGACAGGGCCGGATGATCTGGCAGCCGATGTTTGGAAGTCGAAGCTCTGGTATCCTGCTGAGTGGTTGGCTGAGTTCTTCAACCAGGTAGTAAAGGAGAAGAAAGTACCGGAGTGTTGGCACAACAGTACGACGATTCCGATTTGGAAGAAGAAGGGCAGTCCTGCGGACTGCTTCAATTACCGTCCGATTCGCTTGCTTTCGCACAGCATGAAGATCTTCGAGCGAATCCTCGATAGACGAATCCGTGAAATCGTCAAGCTCTCCGACAACCAGTGCGGCTTTGTGTCTGGTTGTGGGACCATTGATGCTATACACGTCGCCCGCCTCCTGGTGGAGAAGCATCGCGAGAGACAGAAGCCGGTGCATATCGCCTTTCTCGACTTGGAGAAGGCCTTCGACCGCGTACCGCGTGAAGTGATATGGTACGCCTTGCGACGACACAACGTACCTGAGGAACTTATAGAGTGGGTGCGGATGCTCTACTCTTGCCCAAAGAGTAGAGTGCAAGCTGCAGCTGGAACCTCAGTGGAGTTTCCCATCTCTGTTGGGGTGCACCAGGGTTCTGCGCTTTCTCCACTCCTCTTTGTTGTCGTCATGGATGCCATTACGCGAGATCTTCAGCAGCCTGTTCCATGGACGCTGCTTTATGCTGATGACGTGATGCTCGCTTGCGAAGAGAAAGACGATCTCGAGCGGCAGGTGCAAGCTTGGTGCGACCGTCTGGCGAGGTTCGGACTCAAATTGAACGTCAAGAAGACCGAGTACCTAACGACTGACGTGAACGAGTCCGGCTCCATTAAGATTAACGGTACTGAACTTGCACGCACTTCGGTGTTTAAATACCTGGGATCAGCAATAGCGTCTGACGGCGGTCTGATGGTTGAAGTGAACTCACGCGTGAGTGCAGCTTGGTCCAAGTGGCGTTCGCTGACTGGCGTGCTCTGCGATAGGAAGATACCAGAGCACCTGAAGTCGAAGATTTACAGAGCCGTCGTGCGCCCGGTAGCGATGTACGGCGCTGAGTGTTGGCCTGCGACTAAGGAAGTTGAAACACGCCTCAGCGTCATGGAGACGAAGATGCTGCGCTGGACGGCTGGAGTCACGCGCATGGACCGCATCAGAAATGATGCTATTCGGCAGAAGTTCGGTGTCGCGCCGATAGCGGGCAAGATGCGCGAAGCTCGCTTGCGATGGTACGGCCACGTTCTGCGTGGAAAGGAAGACAGCGTCCGCAAGATTGGCCTTGAGTTGGAAGTATCTGGAAAGCGGCCTAGAGGACGCCCGAAGCAGCGTTGGTCCGATACGTTACACACGGACATGAAAGTAGCTGGTGTCCACCCTGATCAAGCGCAGGATCGGGAAAGGTGGCGTCGTAACACCAGAAGAGCGGACCCCGCGACGATGCGGGACAAACGCTGAAGAATAAGAAGAAGAAGTCTGCCACAACCTTCGTGTAGAAACCGATATGTTAGAGATGAGGTGTGAGAAACGAGGGATTTATCCTGGTGGTAGGGCTTTTTTACTCATTCTTTCTGGTAGTGACGGTAAAATTGAAAGAAAACTATTTTGAAGGGACTAGCTGCTAAACTAGCTTTCAATGAGGCCTTTCTACGGAATTTCCTATTGGGGATGAACCACCCCGATTGTGTTTTCCTTGCTTTTTTTAGCGGTACTCCCCTCCGACTAGGATAGATCCGAAATGAGTAACCGGGAAGATTTAACGATAAAAGCTTATTGTGTAAAGTGATGAAATGAAACGCTTATCGATTAGGTTTTCGTATTTTTTATTATCTTTTTCACATTTCATGAGGTTAATTAGATTTCGTTTTCTGAAAATTCGTGGAAGAATGGATGGATAGTTTTGAGACCTCAGACCTTAACTTTTATGTGGTGTTGTGTAAAGTCGGTCATCAAAGATTAGTTGGGCCTGCCAAGTATTGTAATTAATTGACACCATTTGATCTTTAGCTTCCGCAAAATGTAAGAAGAATACTAGGATGCCAATCAATACTTTGGTGCGATAGATCACTCTGGCACGCGACAGGGCCTAATGGAAACGTAACTGGTACCTGCTCAAGCGATTCAGCAAGCAACGCGAACACAGGCTCTAGAGATATTAGAGCGGAGGAGAGATCTTATACTTCGAGCTTTAACAGAATCCACTTGACCTATAGGAGGAAGGGGAGACAATAAATAAATAACAAATAGATAGATAAATAAATACTAAAATTATAGCATTTTCAGTGGTAAAATAGCAAGAATCGTGTTAATGAAGGTGTTGAAACAAAGCGAAATCTGCTACGATTTAGATTTTCGCTATGTTCTGTCCTTTAATTATGACTTTACCACTTTCAATACGCTCTGATTTTTCATTGCTTTTAAAAAGAAGGAGAAGCAAGTATATCATCCATAAAATTGACCTACGAAAGCATTTAAACTGGCTTCACTACGTTTAACGAAAGAGGAAAGCGTGGCGCATTCCAATCTATTGTGAAGCACCGATTTTGTCATCATTTATGTCATGATTTTCTCGCTAACGTCGATCAGACCAACTAGACATGCCTGAAATTCATCTATTTTAAAATATTTTTCTGACGTTACAGTCACAAGGACACCCGCACCCATTGTCGGTGCCTTTCAAAGAACGAGTTGAAGTCTTGACCATCTGGTTTCAAAAGCCAGCAATTCGATGGCTAAACGATGAAAATGAGGAAAATTCAATGAGAAAACGTCGCCGACACGGGCAGTGACCACCCGCCAAGACAAAACCCTGGACGAAATAGTGTTGACATCGTTGAACGCGGAAAACAACAGTCGAATCCGGCAAGCTCGATGGCCGACGCAGGCCGAGCCGGCGAACTTTTTTACGAGCCTATTTGGCGAAGGCTGGCCGGGTATCTCGATCGACGACGTCGCCGTCGTCGTCGACAAAGTTGCTGCTGAGAGTGTGCGCGTCGGTCGGTCGTCTGTGTGGTGCTCCGTCGGGAGCCGTCTGAATTATGCAGGAGAAGCGTGAGCGGCTCGAACCGGCGTCTTGGTCCCTTCAGACGATACATAGATCGCTTACGAGATTGAAGCGTCCGCGTGAGTCATGAGCGGCTTCAAAGGAGAATACAATACCGCTCAAATTCTTTGCAAAAAAGACGCTTTGCGACGGATTAATCCGTCTCAAAGCGTCGCATTGCCATAACTCTTTTCAAAGTTATTTGTTTAAAATCAAATTAAC
Source organism: Heligmosomoides polygyrus bakeri (assembly GCA_947359475.1). Classification (NCBI taxonomy): domain Eukaryota; kingdom Metazoa; phylum Nematoda; class Chromadorea; order Rhabditida; family Heligmosomidae; genus Heligmosomoides; species Heligmosomoides polygyrus. Next base: position 8,844,209 of record OX375869.1, read on the forward strand.
ACCATTAGAAGCGTCGTCTCATTTTCAATCCAACGTTCTAAACATCATCTAAAACGATTGCACAGTGACCTAGTTATGAAGCATTTGCTTCCTCGGCTCCGTTAATTGATTTACGACCCCTCCGAGATCCCCAGTGGCATGTCCTTAAGGCTTTTCGTTGACGAGGTTCATCGAAACTCAGAAATCCTCTATTGTTTCAGCGGATCTGTATTTGTTACGCATCAAGTATCATTGTGGTACGAAATAGTGCCAAGTTTGAATAACATAGGCCCAATTTCAGATAAGCGCAAACGCGCGGAAACCTAAGATTCAGTTAAGAATTACCCAACTAGTAGCCTGTTACAGAAGACGGTATTCTACTACTTTATTGTGTGAACGATGGTCTTTATAAAACGAGTAAAATGGCTTTGAGAAATGAACAGAAATGACTAGATTTTCTTTTTTCCAACAAGGGATTGGTGCAATCTCAATATGCGGCGTAGGATTTCTCCTATCTTTGAACTTCGGTTGCTCCTGCACAGGATGAGTACGAAAGCCGTGTTTTTTGTGGTCTACAGTATACCACAAGCACATTCGAATCTAAAAAGAACGAAAAGATTTTGGTCGTTCAAAGTAGATTTCTATGCGGCCAAAGTTTGACGAAAACAACAGAGAATTTTGTCTCAGTCGCTTACCTCATTATGGATGAGTTTATTCGAAAAATCAACTGGACAGCATTATTTAGATCGTTTCGAGCTTTCCACAGATGTAATATTGTCCGCATTCAAGCTGAATACCATTTTCACCTCTTCGGCCGCCGAAACAAGTTTGGAGCTGCGCATCGGCCCGTGTGCGGGCCCGCCGTCGTGTCCGCACACGGGCCGATGCGCAGCTCCAAACTTGTTTCGGCGGCCGAAGAGGTGAAAATGGTTTTCAGCTTGAATGCGGACAATATTACATCTGTGGAAAGCTCGAAACGATCTAAATAATGCTGTCCAGTTGATTTTTCGAATAAACTCATCCATAATGAGGTAAGCGACTGAAACGGAATTTTCTGTTGTTTTCGTCAAACTTTGGCCGCATAGAAATCTACGTTGAACGGCCAAAATCTTTTCGTTCTTTCTAGATTCGAATGTGCTTGTGGTGTACTGTAGACCACAAAAACACGGCTTTCGTACTCATCCTGTACAGGAGCAACCGAAGTTCAAAGATAGGAGAAATCCTACGCCGCATATTGAGATTGCACCAATCCCTTGTTGGAAAAAAGAAAATCTAGTCATTTCTGTTCATTTCTCAAAGCCATTTTACTCGTTTTATAAAGACCATCGTTCACACAATAAAGTAGTAGAATATCGTCTTCTGTAACAGGCTACTAGTTGGGTAATTCTTAACTGAATC